>BGPR01000009.1:956463-996707 GCA_013235015.1 Araneus ventricosus
TTTCACTTCTTTTTCTAACTTGTCATCGGAAACGAATTCTTCTATTTTTGAATCTAGATTCTTTAATTCGTTTGACTCAACAGCAAGCTGTTCTAACATTTCCTCTAATGCGTCGACATTTACATCTGTTTTCGTTAATTCTGTTTCAATAGCTTTACAAATTTTAGCAAAAGATGTTCTTGTTACTCCCCGTTTCTTTTTTAACCTGCCACTTTTATCATCCATTTTTAAAATTGAACTGTTCGGAATTTATATTCAGTAAAATTCAATAATATATAAATTCAATAATAAATCAGTTCAAATTCTAATCTATATTTTTTCAGCTCTAAATTAAATAAACCACACCATTATCCCGGCAGGGATGCCACTTAATATTACGATCAAAACATCTTTAAATTATAGGTAACTAACGCTTACCTTTGTTTGGTCGTATCAGGATTTCTTCATAGTGGAGTGGCTTTAATCTAATCTGAAATCTCTTTATTATGTGGCAGGTATGAAGTCAGGGAGTAAATCTTTAAGAATGAAAATATTTAATAATGATTAAGTTTACATGATTAATTTTACATTTACAAAAGTTAGAAAAAGGGGATTACAAAAACGCGCGTAGCAAAGTTGGCCGCTAAAAACCAAGAGAGAGCAAGGTAAACAAAAACCCCTGGTGGCGGGGAAGGAAAGTTCTCTTCAGTTAAGTTCAGTCCCTGGTGGTTTCCGACAATAACAATAATGATAAAGAAAAAATGTTGTGACTGTAGAAATAAACTTACAATTACATCTTGCAAATTAACTATGGTTTAGACTTATATTTCAACTCACTAGATAATTAAAGGACATGTTTAGTTGTAATTTACGTAATGAAAGAAGTGAAAATGAGATATTTAGAAAAAGACATTTAAACTTTCGGATTTATTTATCTAGTAGTTATGTAAACAGTAGACCGCGCGTTCGGAAGAAAAATCTAATATTTGCTTTTTACCGCAGCTTTAAAGAATAAGTCATTTTTTTGGAATGCGAATTATTTACAAAAGTCTTCTTTTATCAGTATTAACAAAATTACAATTGAATGTCGCGTCATTACCAAAATGACCAAATGTTTTGATGGTGCCAACAACAGCATTTTTATTACCTCATTTTATTGTCTCGACGACTACTCTAACGCTAGCTAATGAGATAAATTAGACTCCAGCATCTTTGTCTAGGCATTATATAACGCTACTCGGAAATACGATGGCTACTTAAAGTTGTTTTGGGATAAGCTAAGCATATTGCATTTTCGATGCATTTGCCTGCTTGTTGTCGAATCCATCGAATGTGATACCTTAACGGAATAGTTCGTATTTCAGTATTATTTTTGAGACTATGAAAGTATTTTCTGGTTTTACAATCTTCCTCATTTCTATTTTATCCTCTCATGTTTATCTCTTCAATTGTTTTACTTTATAATTTATTTTTCGTTCTTACAGTCCTTTATATTTGCAGGAAGAGGATTTTTGTGATATGTGGTGCAGATGCTGTCACATCAACATCAGGTTTCTTCCTCTATGTATGGGTTTTAAAACAGTTGTATAGTTGAGACATACAAGTATTTCTATTAATAATAAATATATATTATTATATATATTAAGTATTTCTATATACCTTACAGCCTTCTATCTTCGTATTACTGCATATATGTTGAATATATTTAGCGTCATTAAGAGAAAGCCAGAAAATTTAACACGACTAGTGAGCTTAAGGAAGAGAGGCATTATGCTCGAAGTGAATGAGACAAGAGGAATTTTATTTATTTATTTGTTTGTTTTGTATCAAGATCCTAGAGAAAAAAGTAAAAAGGATATTTGAAATCACTTTTAGACCGTAATTTAAGCCAACACTACATTCAAAGCAAAATATTGCAAATAATCTATACAGAAGTGTATTCAATCAAACATACTGTTCTCTTATAAAGAAAAGAAAATCTTATTTACTTGTTTCAAATACTGGTCATTATCCACTCAATGTTTTAAAATTACACTGCAGGTAAATGGAATCTGCACTGAACCACTTAAAATAAAAGGCATAAATCTATGTGCAATTTTATTTAACAATTTAACTTCCAAACCAAATGGAAATCAGAATAATTTCTTAGAAAAAGAAATCTTTTCTTTGGTAATGTTTAATGTGGCCATACGTCCCGTGTTATATAGCTATCCCATTGTCCCCAAGCACAGCTTCCGGAAACCGAAATGTCACGTTTTCAAAAAGAATGTAAGTAATTTGCGATGACGGGACGAATTATTTTATCTAAATTACACCTGAAAAGGTGACAGAGAGGAGTACTGGAGATGTGTCACCTGAAAGTCGTTGGTTAGAATTGTTCAAGCACTTTCACACCAATAATTTGATTCATACGGACATTCGTATAATTATTGAATATATTCTATGCCGTCCGTCACTAATGCACCCATAGAAAGTCTTGCATGAATAAGTTGTGGACGAGGGAAGAAACATAGCTGCAAGTCACAATTCTTAAGTAAATTCTAAGAAATCCTGCCAAAGATTTAATTATTAATTGATATCAACATGAATTATACTGAAGCAAAAATTCGCTCTCAAGAAAAATATAAGATCATATAAATCATATGTTTTCACGTACTAATTACTGTTATTTCCATTGATAAATAAAAACTGAAAGAATACTGGCTTTTTTAATGCACACGCTAGTAGGTTCCCCGTTCTGAGGGAAGAAAAACAAATGATCACATTAGTTAAATTTAAAAAAAAAGATAAAATTATTCAAGAAATCGACAACGTTTAGCAACAAAAATGGGAAATATGTAAAATCAATAGGAACAGCAATATCTTTATATTCAGATTTGAGATATAAAATCAGTAAGAAAGCTCTCCATATTTTTATTTCCTCAAGACAGAGTAAATAAATATAAATTTGGGTTACGAGAACTCATAACACTGAAATAACAAACACTATACTTGCCTGGGGTTAGAATACTTTACTTTTTTCCCCGGAAAACGTGACTCTAAATACTTGTACAGTTCTCGAAAATTCCCAGCGATTCGTTCCATCATTCCATGATCATGAATCAACATCACCTGTCAAAAATGGAGGAAATTCTAGTTTACCTCCCGAAAAAGAAATGAGCAGAAGCAGAAAATTGCTCGAGTGAATGCCGCCTCTAAATGTTACGACTTGAGATAAATTTTTACTTCGCAGGTAATCTCATTGTGCTTGTAGGTAGAATTCTGAGTGAATTCCTAGTTTCATTTACACGTTTTTACTAACTACAAGGGAACGGCTTTTATTTCTTGAAGAGCGTAAATTCATAAGAGGAAACTAAAAGAAAATATATTTAAATTCACCTAGATATTATATAATCCTCTTGATTCTTATGCTGAAAAGTTATAAACTTTGAACCTATAGGGTGTCCAGAAAAGGACTCCCTGATTTCAAAATTAAATATCTCGAAAACAAAGATCGATAGAGGAATGCAATAAACGGTATGTTTATTGTGAAAGCTGTAAGAATTTTATACAGCAGTTTGAAATAATAGTTACAAAAGCTGCAAATAGATGGCGCTGTAATCGCCATACGTAATTCCTAGTATAAATAGTGATCGGAAGCCCAGAGCGATCAGTTCCACTATTGAAGCGTGAAAGGGGGTTAGCGTACCGAAGGAAGAGATTAAAACCATGTACTCCATTGAACAACGCGTTTTTCTGGTGCTAGAGTACCACAGGTTAAAAGAGAGTCCTACGGCAACAAGGCGCAGTTTTCAAGCACGATTTAATGTTCCAAAAGGACCCGATGCGAAAACCATTCGTACGCTCTTCGCCAAATTTCAACGAACAGGCAGCGTAACTGATGATCTAGTGGGGAATGTTGGCCGCCAGCAAACTGCAGTTACGCCTGAAAATGTCGCCACAGTTTCTGGAATTATTCAGCAAAATCCAATGTCATCCGTCCGTAGAATTGTATCTGAGACTGGTTTGAAGCGTTCCAGCACGCAGAAAATACTGAGAAAGAGCCTACACATGTTTCCATTCAAACTCACCAGGCCATACCCGTACGAGCTGTGCAACAAAGGGTTGACTTTGCTAATCAGATGCTCACAATGATTGATAGTGAAGGATTTGATGTTGGCTGCATCTGGTTTACAGATGAAGCACACTTCCACCTGAATGGATTCGTGAATAAACAGAACTGGCGATTTTGGGGTTCCGAAAATCCATATTGGTGTGAAGCGAAACCCCTGTATTCTCTTAAAGTTACTGTGTGGGCTGCAGTATGCAGCAGAGGCATTATTGGCCCTTTTTTCATTCGAGAAACGGTCACTAGTGAACGTTACGTTGCAATTTTGGAACAATTTGTCGCCACACAGCAAGTGTTAGAGGATCGACCACGTACTGAATGGTTTATGCAAGATGGAGCCCGACCACATCGTACCGAACAAGTGTTTCGCTTTCTTGATGAATACTTCGGGAATCGAGTCATTGCTTTGGAATATCCCAAATTTACTGGTGCAGGCATGGATTGGCCTCCATATTCGCCGGATTTCACTCCCTGTGACTATTTTTTGTGGGGCACATTGAAAGACATTGTCTACCCGAAGCATCCCGCCACGCTGGACGAGCTTGAATCGGCGATCTGTGTGACATGTGAATCCATTTCTGTTGAGACACTACGAAATGTGATGGCAAATTTCATTCTTCGTTTGCGCCACCTCTGTTGTGCCAATGGTGAACATTTTGAAAACATTGTGATGTGATTTATTGCAAAGAATGTTTTCATACGATTATTTCATTTATGTATGCTGATATGAGCTGTACAGCGTACAGCGCCATCTGTTAGCAGCTTTTGTAACTATTATTTCAAACTGCTGTATAAAATTCTTACAGCTTTCACAATAAACATACCGTTTACTGCATTCATCTATCGATCTTTGTTTTCGAGATATTTAATTTTGAAATCAGGGAGTCCTTTTTTGGACACCCTGTACTTTCCACATTTAGCTTTACTTGAATTAATTTTAGAGTTAAAAGTATTTCTTTTGTCATTAATAATTTGAAAGTAAGTATTTCATTTCGAGTAACAAAAGTTTAATATGTATTAAGTTTCTGTATAATTTGGAAAGTTATACTACCTCTGTCCCATAATAATAGTAGCAAGTGGATATTTAAACGGGAATTATTGGCGAATGCATTTTGACTTTATGTTGTAGAACAAAATTGCGGAGCCTTCAATCAAGGCCAATGTTTCATGAAATTTGTCATTTGTTTTGACACATCTTTCAATTTTTAGGTTAACCTAATTGTTACGAATTATAACTATTTTTCTAATTTCATCTGCGGATAGACATCAGTTGTTTTGTTTCAGTTGAATATCAACCCATTGTAAAAGTAAGATGAAAAAAAGAGAGTTTTCAAGCAAAGATCGAGTTGCGATTGTCCAGATCTTGATTCTCATGCACATAAGTAAAGCAAAGCTTCGAAGCCAAGGGATCATACCTACAAGTTTAAAATGCAGTAAAGAAATTACTGAAAAATCCGGAAAATATCTGAACACTCAAAGTAAAAATTAGGAATAATATTTTTAATTTATTGTTTAATTTAATCTAGTTTTTTTATAATAAATGTTGCGTTCTATATTTATTTTCGTTTGCTACTATTATTATGGGACAAATTAAATTCATCAACTGCTACTATTATTATGGGACAGAGGTAGTATATAGAAAATTCTTTAGGTAGCAGTAGTTGAAACACGTTTTAGAATTGTTAGTAAAGTGAAAGAATTAAAACGTCTATTGATGATTTCCCATCAGTGAAGGAAATGTATTATAAAGATAGGAAATTTTTTTCTTTGGAGAGAAGAATAATTTTACTACTACTACCAATAACGGTATGAGAGTTTATAAATATAGAAACTGTTTTGAATATACATGCATAGGAGCATCGTAAGAAAATATTCACAGTCAGAATTTCATGAATTTAAACTATTGTAGACCACATTCTTAATACATGCTACAGTGCTTTGACTACAGTATTTATCTCTTACAAGAGAACTGAAAACTATTAATTTCTCTCCTGAAAAATCCTTCGAATTTTTACAATAGCTACGATTGAATTTCATAATTATTGTTACAATTTAGCCGTTTTGCAGAAACAATTAGAAAATTTGTTAGAAATCTCTGAATATAAAAGAAAGCAGTGTATTTATTAGCAGCTACCAATTTACAAAAATGTAGAGCAACAGGAAACAGAGTAGAAGATTCTTTTACTAATTTTCACTTATAAAGCCTTTTTACATCGATATTTACAAAGTACAGCAGTTAATACGAACAAGTATTTGTCAAAAAATAAAATAAAGTGATGAAGCACCATTCATTATTTAGAACGCCGTCTCAAGCCTCCCTGTCCGTAAACATTGCTGCTATTTTTTAAAATATTTTTTTTTCAAGTACAGCGTTGTTATAATTAAACTTCGCCTATTCAGAATGCGCAGGGCCAGTTCAATGGTTCCAAATGAAACACAAATTCACTAGTATGTAGTTAAAGGGATGCTCCCCAAAGAAAAAAAGGAAAAAGAAGTTAAAATTTTCGTCAATATGTGGCGTTGTTCCAATATATGAGGTGATTTATGCAGATAATTTTTTATTACTGAAGCAAAATTGAATATTTAATTTGCGTTTTTTCAGTTTAACTGAAAACGTTCAGTTCAACTGAAAACGTACAGTTCTGAACGCAGTTTATTTTCCGTTCGATGTACCATTTTTAAACAAAGTACACACTATTTTTTTTCTGAAAACTCTATCTTTTTTTCTCTTTTTTTTATGAAAACAAGAAAAAAATCGAGTGAAGTGGTGCACGTTCTTGCACAAAATTTATATATTGAACGAAAAAAGTCTTTAAGTTCAGACTTTTAATTCGATTTTAATTAAACTTTAAAAAAAGATGTTATCGCAGTGCCACCTATTAGCGAATATTTTAAACTTTTTTTTCTTCTATATTTCTCTCTTTTATTTTATTTTTCTTTATTTTTTAGGTTACATGTCCGCATTATTTGTGAAATTTTGTTTCATTCGGATCAGTAGAACTGGATCTTCGACCTTCTCAATAGGCGAGTTCAAATTATAACAATCCTGTATGTTTCCTAATAACATTTTATCGAACCAGTTTCAGTTTTTCTAAATAGTATTCCTAAATATACTTTGCTATTTAAATTTTGATGAGTAGTGCTTGCAGCAAAAGTTTTCACGTCGCAGAAGTGCATAAAGGACTTGTTGCAGCTCCATTAACTAATTGCTTATGCCCTATTACTAATCGCAAGTAGCACGTACTTCGGCATCATTAAACAGTCATTCGAACGCTTGAAAGCGTCTTGTGCACACCATTTACCTCAGCTTGAGAAAACTACTCGTGCAATGATTAGCTAGAACTCCTGCGTTTATGCAAGTTTCCTGAAACTCGGGAGTTGAACACGCCAAACTATGCTCAAATGAATTTAACTTTGGGTTAAGAGTAAGCTATGCCAGCCTGCGAAATGTGATTTCCGTGTCAAAAGGTATCAAACACTGTCGTTCGATTTCACTAAGAGTTTTAATGACATCGGGATTTCTATTACTGCTTAACTTATTTGAATCGAGCTAAATGTTTGCATATTCACAAATGAAGAAATGTTGCAGTTCTAAAGTTTATGATTTTTTACTTGAATTGACTGTCGCGTTAAACACTTTGTGAAATCAACCATTCCTAGGCCTCTAGCACACCTACCCTTTTTTGGACACATTTTGTCCCCAACTTGTTAAGCATTTACACTTTATTTTTTTGGCTCTTCTAACCAAAAAAAGTTAATGCATGAATATTCTTCAGATGCAAATTCTCTTTTGCGAATCTCAGCTATAATAACATTTGTTATCCGTGGGAACACTCATCGCAAGGTGGATCGCTTTTACGTGGAGAAAAAAAAATTATTATTAGTCAAAACCTACCTATGCGGAAAAGATGTTCTATGGTATGGAGATTAAAAGAATAATAAAAAAATTAAATTCAAAATTTAATACTGTCGCAAGGGGGTTGAATTTTCGAAAATATGGAAAAATACTTAATTTTGATTATTGATTATACTATTTTAGATTCAAAATAATTGTTTTTTTGCAATATAAATAACCAAAAGTGATTATTACTGAGTAGTGAGCACTATGTAACGAGTAGTATAATGTACATTGCAACATTTTATGACTTAGCTCCCCCTCCACACACCGTCGAATCAGTCCGGGTAACCAATTAGAGCAGTAGGCAATCCCATCTTTTTTCTGTCTCCTGCTTTATCCTCCCACCCCTCCATAGGTCGGAAGTGATACTTCATGGAATCTTCCCCACAGTCACACACCTGTAGTGACAAAATTTTCAGCTGTAGCTAGAACATTGAACCTAATTGGTATTTCCGACCGAGCAGGCGGTGCCATCGTGTCAGCTGCTCTTCAAGATGTGGGCATTATCTCAGAAAGCAATGTTTCGTACGTTGTTGACTGAAATAAAATTCGGCATGAGAGAACAAAGGCAAGAACCACTCTATCGTTTTAGTCAGTTATAAAAGATTATGACCATGGCCATTTTTTATGGGCGAAAAAGACACAACTCTACAATGGAAGACAACGAAGAAAAGTCATAATAGAAGAAAACCTAAGCTTGGTAAAAGAACCTGGCTCTGAGTACATCGGTCACGTATCTGTAAATTTCAGGAGAGTGGAAATCACATATATAGTTTTTTGTCATGCGTTTTAAATGACATAGATGTAACAAAGTTGGTTGCGATTGGTTGCGACGGAACATCTGTCAACACAGGTGTCAAAGGAGGTATTATACGTAACTTGGAACTGATCCTGAATCGTCCACTACAATATCAACCAGAAGCTAGTTATAATGAAGGTTTTAAATAATATATACTTTTCAATACATTGGAATAATTGTAATGCTTTCGTATTTCAACCTTATGAAAGAGTTTTATATGAGTGAGAATGCATATGTATCTTCTATTTTAAGCCATTTTTCGTATAGAAACATAAACTTGTATTACGGTATAGGCATATAAATCTTCAAAGATTTCAATAGAATAATTCATACACTGAAACATTGTGATGAATGTGAGTTCGAAAACAATAACGATTGAAGCAAAATAAGCAAAATTTGTATAATCAGCTGATGACATCAAATGGTTCATAATGGAAATAGTTTTTAAAAGTTTTATGCTGAATTTCAAAAATTACATTCCAACAAGTGTTCGATAGATTAAGCTACAGTTAGAAGAATTGAGAATGTGTTCTCATCTTTGTGGCACGGAATCACATAACTAAAATAAGAGAAGACAAAACAAATGCGCACTTTACAGAAAATCACTATTCTTCGACTCTTTATCTGTTTAATTCGTGTCGTAAAAAATTAATACTTTACAAATAAGTGTTTCATATGCAGAGAGCTTATTTTCTCCCAAAATTATTACTTATGTATAATTTAGTTAAATTATATGCATGAATTCTTATCTAATGTCAAGAAAAAAATACTAAAAGAGTTCGAGGGAACTATCACAATAGAAACATATGCATCGATTCCTATGTCCTACATATATGTTTGAAAGATAGTTTTAGACGTTGCTGCTTTGTTGTGAGAAATGTATATTTAAAATTAACTATCTATTAACAAATTAGTTCTGACGTATAATGTAGTAAAACATGAACATATTATAACGAAGATTAATCTACACCTTGTTATTATAAACGTATAATATTTTTAACATATGGAAGCATTGTCCCAAAACAAATAACTTCATAATAATACAGTATTCTTTAAAAAATATTTTTCGATCTAAATCGATTGATTCAATCTAAAATATAATGTACAAAAATGTTACGAACCTGTAATGTCGCTTCACCACAATGTAAGTCTTATGATTGGAAAGAGACATAAACAGAGGTTTTATCGGATGCCAGGGAAAGGGAAAGCCCATACCCCCTGACCTTGGCAACAAACTTGATGGCCATTTTGGTGTATTAGCGCCAAAATTGGTGACTTTTGCGACAAAATCAAGGTCCTCGAAAATACTAGAATTTTTGCTCTATCTCTGCTAGAGCCCGGCCCGAGAGGGTTTTGAAAGTGCGAGGCCCGCACCATTGACAGATTTTACAAAACGAAAATAAATTGCATAGATTTATTTAACGAAATTAAAATTTACTGCCAAGTTTTGCCTTCCAGGAGACAATATTACAATATTTATTTAAAAATAATTTAGTTGAATTGTATCCAAATTTTGTTTCTATTCTAATTATATTGATCTAACCAATTACCGTCACATTTGCACAAAGACCTGTCTCAAAATCAAAAATCATAATAAATTACTTGATATTTAGCTTTAGTGAAGAACGATTGATTTATTTGGCCATTTTATTTATCGAATCCTTTTTAACGAAAAAAACTAAATCTTGCTGATGTTACCAACAATTTTGCTATAAAGCATGTAACAAAATGAAACAAACATCGCATATTGTTAACCTATTCTAGTGATTCGAATATGAAATTGCATTTGTGAAGCAATTGCTTTTGTTATTTGATTTATTAACGATTTTTGTGTGTTGAAATATTAACTTTCTAAAAATAATTTACTTTTTTTATGCAATAAATCGCACAATGCTATAAACTATTTTGATGTACGTAATTTGTATCAAGGCCCCTCAAATCAACCTTGCAGTAGGCCCCGCTTTTGTTCAGGCAGGCTCTGACTTGAAAGAATATTACACGATTAAAGATATCTCTGCGCTTACTCCGACATTTAAAATCTTAAAATAAAAAGTCTTTTTCTCCATTTCACTATTTTCTGCAATATCGGAGACTTGAAAAATTGCTTCAGCAGTTTCTCAAAAACGTTGCTTCTAATCCATGTAAATTGCTTCTATCTAATCTTTTAACCCTGCCAGAATGGTTTCCTCTAAAGCTAATTGCTCAGCATCGGTGATGAAGACGAAAAAAGTCCTTTGAAAAGGAAAAATACGATTACAAGGTAATTTAAACCGCATTATTTAAGTCACATATATCTTTCCAAAGACGCCCATGTCTGGTAATTCGCTAATGACATGAAGAAAAAGTTTTTGCGCACATCAGGACATTAAAAGCTAAAGAAGGGAACAGTTCTGCGAACACACTAATTATTGGAGAAGCAATAATCTATCCAAAAACGGCCTGGCACTAACCAGAATTGGACCCAAGAGATAATTACGGCAAAACAAAAAAAGCTTGAAAACAGGATGTAAAGATTAAACATTTTTTCGTTAATATGCATAACAAAGGCGAAATGCAGTCTTTTAAGAAAAACACTATGATGAGCCAACAGAAGCAGTTAACTCTTAAAGATCTTAAAGTTCCTTATGACATGGGAAACTAATGTAGAAGAAGAGTAAAAGAATAGTGTTGATTAATGTTACAAACCTTTCCAGGAAAGTTTTTGAACCTGTTATGAAACAAGAAATTAGAATTTCTAAGCTGTTTGCCAACTGAATTAAGATAGAAGTAGAAAGAGATCCTTGCTATTCATATCGTTGGTACACAATTTGCATTTAAAAGAAAATACTGTAGTTTCTTCGTTATTTAATGTTTTTCTCCAAAGTAGGTCGAAATAAATACTTCAGCTGCACTTTTACGTAATATTGAGGCTTATCTTTTCTATTTTCACCTTTGACGCCTTAAAGCTTTTATAGTTTTTCTGCTTTACAATGTAGACTGTTTTTTTAATTTATTTACTGATTTACCTAAACGATAGGGTGAATGCAACCCAATTTCGCAGTTTTCTATATGAATATTCTCAAGCATGTATACCTGATGTCATTAAAACATAAAATGCAGAAAATATGATTTATGTGAAAGTTCTTTTTATTTTATAAGGAAAAGTGTATTGAGACCACTGAGGTCAAATACCAAATCACATAAATGTTCTGTTTAAAACATAGTCACTTTTAGCATTTTTTAAACCAGTTTCGTAAATCTAATAAACTTTACTCGCAATTTTTTCTAATATTTCACTGAATTTCTTCAAATTTGCTCCTAGAGAATAAATAAAATCATTAGTTTCTCTCGTTTATCTTACACTTGATTAACTACGAGGGCTGATATTTAAGTAAGTACCGTTTTGAAATTCGGCCGTTGCATCTCTGTGGCTGATGTTCCGCGCACGCACGTTGAGTATCTGCATCTGCTGGCTAGCCACAGACGCCATTACGGAAGAATTCGACTGTATTTAAGTCTATTTATGAGTATTTAAAATGCATCAGCCAATAGAAAATCCCGCCGAGCTTGAAGTACTCTCTGTTATTCGTTTTCTTAACGCAAAAAGATGTGAAAGCGGCTGAAATCCATCGGCAGATCAGTGAAATGTATGAAGAAAACATTATGAGCGAAGGAATGGTAAGAAAATGGGAGAATTTAAAGATGGCCGCATGAATGTGCATGATGAGGAAAGAAGAGGGCGCCCTTCTTTATTTATTGAAGACTTCGTGCAGAAAGTTGATGGAAAAGTTCGAGAGAATAGACGCTTTACGATTTCATCCATATCTAACTAGCCGCCTTCGGCGACCAGTTTCATTACCGGAAATAAAATTTCAACTGAATCTCTTATGCATAATTTTATATTCATGGTCCCTTTAGCAAAGTAGTTTTAAACTTCATATATATTTAATGTTGAAATAAAACATTGGTTTGTCATTTATAATAAATCTATTATTTATTTTTTGTTGTTAATTCTGTTATTTTTAAGAGGTACCCTTGTTTCAGTTCCTTATTGCAGATTTTAGTTAATGAAAAATATTCTTAACAAAATAGAAAAAAATTGAGTGGATTAGAGTAAAAACAAATACGTTTATACTAGTATGTTTACAAAAAGTACTATTTCTATGCATTTCATAGTCAGTAAAATAAACTTTCACGACAATATTCTTTTATTCTACATTCAATATTAGAGAAGTTTAGCTATTGGGAACAAAATTGCATACATGCGACTAAAATGCTTTTACAAATTATTATTTGAAATTTGAATATGTATGAGGGTAACTTCAAGTTCTCAGAATTCAAAAAAGATGTTTAAGGAAAATCATGAAACATTTTAAAACTGAGATTAAGAATTAAAACATCCTTATTTATCTAGGGTTATTAAGTTTTTTTTTAAATATGAAGAAATAGTACATTAAAAGAACAGAATGAGAAGAAATAACATTTGAAGTAATAATGTTTATGTCAGGTTGAATATCTGTATTTTCAGCGATGTAAGAATTTGAAAGATCTGTTGTAATTTCTTGAAGAACAGACACACACACAAATACTTAATTTTTAGGAATAGTTGAAGAAACAGTACATTTAGATTGTTGGATACATTTTTCCTAGTTTTGATAGTACGTTGACTATATCACTCACTGTTTCACACACAGACACGAATGAAGAATTAAATTATTAAGGATATTCTATATTCATCAACTAGAGAGAATTTAGACGTGGTTTTTTAGATATGCAATTTGACAAACCAAAGATAGACAGTGGAATCAAAACAATTAACGAATATCTATTTCTTAAATTGGAAAAAAATATTTGTATAATCCTTAATATTTTCATTAGAATATATGTGATACAAATTAGGGATCTTCAACACAGAATAATGGTAAATAATATTAATGAGTCATAATGGTTTGTTTGATAAATTTCAATGAAACACTTTCAATAAAATTGCTTCATTAAGGCAATTTTATTCAAATAATTTTATCAAGCAAATCTTTTTCAAACATCACCTAGCTGCAAATTTTGTTTCTGTGCCGCATTTATAAAAGGACGCAGAAATAATAATAAAGAAATTGATTATACTTTCTATGAATGGTATTAATAATATACATGAACAATACCCCCCATTAAATATGGTACAATTACTAGGTTAAATTTGTTTTTAAACTATTTTGTAGGTATATAATTTGTGTAAAAAGAAAGGATATCTCCTTTTATAAAACACTTCATTTCAAATAGCCATTTTCATAATGTAAGTTCATCCCAAAGTAAATCAACGAAGCAAACACCAAAAGTTCAATTCAATTTTCTTGGAAATAAGTTACTACCAACTGAATAATTTGAACTTTTACGTTTGAAATACCCGTTTCTAATAACAGCATACCCTGAAAAGAGTTTTGTGTCCCGAAAAGGAAAAAGAGTGGTTTCATTATTCAGAATTTAATAGCTTATATGTCAGAAGACCGTTCTTTTCCTCCTTGCCATTTGCAGTAAACATCTTACAGCCGTTCCCGAGCCATTAATTCCCCCTTTAGGGACTTTAAAACCCCATTACAAACGCGCGAAGTAGATTACCTTGACTTCAAAGTCGTATAAATAGAATAGAAAGATAAAGAACGTAATCGGTGGATATTTATTGACTCCGACCAATAAAACGCCTCATCGTATCGAAGGAACTATAAAAATGAGTCATAAATTCGGTTACCTCTTCCCCAGATGAAGTTCCAAGTTCTGTTGTAAGTCTCGAAGAACGTAATGGTCATCATTCAATATTAAACCCTAACCGTAACTGGGATCGGTTTTTCCAGTTTTCTCCAGGGACCTGTTCGGGAGAAACGAATGCCTCGGCTGAAAAGAGAGATTAATGTCTTTCCAAATAACGGATCATCTCTGGAAAACTGCTCCAGTATTAATTTCGTGGAGAAAGTTAAATGCAGTTATTTATGTTTCAATTTTTGGTGATTTATTTGAGTGGACTTAAAGAAATATGTTTGAGGGAGTTAACGCAGGAATTACTCTAACCTCTTTTACGAAAGAATATGTAATCAATAAAGTGAGTATTACGTCGAATATGTTTTTTGTATATGTTAGTGACAAAATGGTTTAAGTGAAAAAGATGTAAGTACTTTATATAATCATGCAGTGAAGCAAAATTTACTGCTGTCTATATTTGTTTAACTTCATGTTCAATTGCTAAGATATATCATGCATTTTTTAATCAATACATCGTAAGTCTTGAGTAGAAAAAGTAAAGTATTTAATAATAGTGTTTAGGAGAAATATATTTCCCTTAAACAACTAAATTTCAAATGCTCAGATATATTATTTTATATGCTTCTAGATAATTAATCTTCTCTCTATAGGTATTGGAAAATGTATTTTTCTACTTTCTAAACTAAAATTATACTAAAAAATTTGTGATTTTTTTCTTCGGTAATTTGTACTGATAGCATTTTATTGGCATTATTAACTCTTTCTTTCACTGAAACTTCTTTTAATGTTTTAAACACTTTGACCATTTGTGATATTGTATTTCTTCTCAAACAAAGAGACTGGCATATAACAATACTCAAACAAAGAGACCAGAATATAACAATGCTCAAACAAAGAGACCAGAATATAACAATTCTCAAACATAGAGACAAGTATATAACATTACTCAATAACAATGACACCATAATTGTAGAGTCATTACAACCTTTACATATAGATAACTAACAGTAATGTGTGCGTGAGATATGCTTGCTTCATATTACAGCTTATTTAATCTTATTAAAGCTTTTCACATTCATTTTAATGAAAAGAAAAGCTAATTCGAAAGGATGGGAAGTTTTAAAAATTTCCTTAACATTTGATTAGTGATCTCTTAAACTTTCTGGAAACAATTGATATGATGAATGCAAAAATTATGCGCTTTTATAAAATTGAAAACAACACACTAATATAGAAATAGTTCTATTCTTTGGGATGAATGGTATATTGGGCCTGAGCGGGTTGTAAATAAATAAAATAGAAAATTCTCTTAATTCTGACAAAGTACAATTGGACAATGCATATCGTCGCTTAACAAGCAACATTACCTATTTCAATTTTTTTGAAATTTCAAAGAGAAAGATTCAAATGAACTTTTCGCAACAAATAACGAATATTTCTAATTTTTTTTCACATCTGGTTGGAATATGTGGTCTCGTGTTTATAGCAGATGTTAAAAAATTCAGAAATACTTGTTATCGGTTACGAAAAATTAATTAGAATATTCCTCTTTGAAATTCCAAAAAATTGAGATAGGTGGTGTTCATTTTTAAGCGACGATATATAACTGAGCGGTTTAGACAGTCGGAATAAATTAGGTTAAAGTTTATGTAATCTTCAGAAATAAACAGAAAAGCCGTTGTTAAACGTCAATAATTCTGAAGATTGTTTTTCTTTCATATGTTTTAATAACCATCATAAGAAATAATTTCATGTGAAAACTTTCGAGTGAGATTTACGTCTAAATACCTGAATTTCAATGACCAGAACTCTGGAGATCATTCTTCTTTTGTGATTCAGTGCCGATGCAAAATTTATCGTGAAAAGAAAGGAAGGAATTTTTTCTTCTAGAGATATATAAAATCATAATTGTTCTAAATTCTGTTTCGAAGTTACACAAGTGCTGGCTTTTTTTCCATGCTGCATGTAAAAAGAGAGTAACTTTTTTAATTTTCAACAGCCTTTTCTGAATAACAAGTTCAAATTCGGGCGTTCGTTATAAGGGAAGTTTATAATCGGGCGTTTTTACAAGACAAGTATATATTCGGGCAAACGTTAGAGTATAACAAGTTTATATTTGTCTTAACGTTTGAAACTATAAAAACTAATCATAAACTACTGAATTTTCTTTAAAGTACTTTGAACATAATGTTGTACTGACGGACCTCTGAAACACTTATTGTGGGCCTCAAGCACGACCTGTCTGCTGTAGATGATCTAATATGACTCTAGTCCATTGAATTTCCCAAGAAAAAAATTGTAGGAAACAGATTACCTAATGCAATCGATATTTTACCTGATTTTACTTTAAGCGACAAATTTCTATCAGCCAATAAAGAAAAAAACATACAAAAGAGAATTCAAGGCGGGTAATAGTAAGAAAGAGATTCCCGATCCACGCAAGGAGAAAAGCAGTTTTGAAAAAAACCAAAAACTCCTTTCTTCTCCATCCATCCTTCTGAGAAAAAAGATAGACAGTTTCTCATTTTCTTGTGCCGCTCCATCGAAAGAAGATTTGCATGCAAATTTTCCGAAAAGCAAACACGAACGGGTTCTCTGGTCGGATGAAAGATTCGAAAAAACTCCTCCGCGATGGATATGTAAACACAGGAAAATATTTCCAAGAGAGGGGGCCGTCCGAAAAAGCGGAAGGCTATCTGGGCTTTATACCCAACGCTTCAGGAAAAGGATTTATTTTCCTCTTGACAAGATATCCACTTCGGGGAAACCGAGTACTGGAAGGAGACTCCCACTGCTTCCTTCTCGCTGGGAGAAACCGCTTTCTTCTGTCTGTGTCTCGACGAAGAGTAGCAAGATTGTTGTTGTTTCTCTTTCTGTTTGATCCGTTTTAAGGGATACAATTATTTGTTGGTAAGTTCGGAAGATGTGAGTCCGTTTTGCACTGTTTTCTGGATGGATGAGCGAATGGATATGTAGATACGAACATAGTTGTTAAAGTGCTTGCGTAAGGGGAGAAATCACATTTCGGTTTCGTAAAGAATTTTTTTAGTAATCAAGTAAAAATCAACATTTGTTTGCGACAAAAAGGAAAGGAATCTTTGTTTCTATGTTAGGATTAGCTCAATTATGTTATCGATTTTGCTTTCAACAAAAATAAAAGAACAGCATATCTGCAGCATATGATTATTTGTAGCCAGAGACCAATGAAACTACTCAATGTCATATTTTCTCCCAGAGATACTAGATCTTTCCGGCTCAAATCAACAGCAAAATTGCTTAATAAAGCACGTTACTCCAGTACTGACATATGGAATCATAGGACCAGGATTATTTAAAAATGTTTTGTTTTTAGTGCCAGAAACCTATTTCAACGATTACAATTAAGTTTATAACAATGTGCCACTTATTATTCATAGATATAGTCTTTATAAGGCAATTATAATAATATGAATAAGAATGTTTAAGTAATGTCTGATAATAAAAGTTAATGTTTGTGATATTTTGAAAGACACAATTTAAAAGTTTTACTAAATTTACGTCAATTTTAAAGCAATGAACAGCTTTAAACAATTAATAATTTTTCCACCGCCTTCTAGTTTAGAATTGCATGAAATACCATATTAATTGTCCATAGAATTTAAAGATTGTACAATTAATAATGCAATTATGTTCAGTTTTTTTAAAAACTATATTGGAAAATCCATAAAGAGGAAAAAAAGGAAAGGAAAAACCAAAAGAATGATGCTACACAAATTAGCTTTTCATGGTTTCTGAAATAAAAATCATATCTGCTACATCTTTCTGAATAAAATTACTGGAATTATGGAAATGTAAATAATATAACATTCTATAATGAACTGAAATAGAGAATATCCTGAAGTATAATGTGCTATTCCAAACTTCTGATAGAAGGTAAGGATTAATTTCGTATTAGATTCGCAATTTACATTATTTTAGGTGCATTTAATACAAAATAGAAAGAATCAATAAATATAGAAATATAAAAACCGTGATTTGAGAAGAACTGAAATTGATTTTTGGCAAAACTAGGGAAAAAAGAATCCAAACAGTTTATAAAGTTCTAATATATTTGTAAATTCCCTACCATTTTCATTTGTAGAAAAATCGTCTTTTCTTCTCAAACTGTAAAGTTTTCATGCTTTAAAGTTCGGTAATTAGGAGTTGAGAATTGATCATAAGTATTTGATTTATTTCTAAAAAACCGTATTGTAGATATCTATATTTTTAATCACGACTAACAAAACATTTAATAATAACTAATATTTTTTTTAAAAAAATACAATTTTGTATTGATTTTTCAAGATCACTTTGCTTGTATTTTGCAAAATTATTTTGAAATTTACATTCAAATAAGATTTGTTACGCTGTGAAATTCCATGTAATATACCCAATATTTGAAAAATATTCTGAAGCGATATCGACTTTTAAAGAGAAATCAATTATTTATATAATCTTGCCTGATAATAAAAAGAAGATGATCCAAAAAATTCGATACTAAGTATCGACATATGTTTCAATATCTGAGTTTTCGTAATCGATATTCGTTACAAAAATAAAATGAACGTTAATTTAACACTAGGGTTAGAGGGCGCGTCAGTTTGACGCATTTCAAATTTTCCAATAAAAAACGCAGACACCGTTTACATTTCACTTTTATCCATTTGATGAGATAATATTTTTTCAAATTCATTATTGTATGTCTTTTAATCTTGAAGTTTTCTATGTCGAATGCTTAACTCTACGGGTCAAACAGTGCAAACCGCAAGCCCATCACCTTAGGTCTACTGCACCTACTTCTCTTCCCGCTTTCAAAACAGGGCATGAATTGGCTCATGGGGTACTGGTTGCTAAAATCCATAATCAGTTTGTAGAAGTGCCAAATAAATGGTGTGCCCATGATGCAGGCGGTTGAGTGCGGAGTGTAATCATGTGCTGGACACGGTGAGACACGTATTGGCATCAAGAGTCTCTGTAGAAGAGAACATCAGGATGCATTTTTTGGTCAATGAATAAAGAAACCCAATTGTGGACCAGATATTCTATTTGTAAGATATATTTTTTGAACAATAATTTTTAAACCTTGTTGAGCGTTATTGCATATACTATGTCCTTGGTGAATAAACAAAGTATGCCTACTTCTTTATATGCCTGCTTCTCATACAAAGGAGCTCAAAACAGTTATTATAAGACTTCCCTTCTTAATTGTGGTAGGTTCATTTCATATTGTAATTTTATTGCGCAGATTTGGAAACATGTAAAGATACGTACAAAATATACGGGGTGGTCATAAATTATTGGACCCATTTCAAAAATTAATAGAAAAAACTAATAATGATCTAACTACGGATTTTTAAATGAGAGCACTTTTTAAAAAATTTTTTTGTCAGATAGGTAACGTGCCATTACTGCTGTCTGAGGGGGGGGGGGGGGGCGTAAATCTTTGGACATCTCCCATTTTTGAGAGCCATAATCTGCGAAACTATTGATGCTAGAAGAAAAATAAAAGCATTAATTTGTACTCTTTAATTTGTTAATTCGCATGTACTGTGAAAACTGAATAGTTTACGAAGTATTCAAGAAAAATTGAAAAAGTAAAGCAGAAAACAAGCATCGGCTTCTGCTAATCGGTAGCCGTTGCGTATGGAAATCTCTCTCTGTAGCAAATTTAGAACGCCGCAATGGTACCTAACCTATCTGAAAAATCTTTTTTTATTTGCTCTCTCATTTGAAAAAACCCCGTAGATGTAACATTATTATTTTTTTTATTAATTTTTGAAATCGGTTGAACCTGTTTCCATACGCAATGGCTACCGATGAGCGTTTTCTGGTTTCCTTTTTTCGTATGATTTCCGTTTTCTGGTTTCCTTTATCAGGGTTTTTCTTGAAGACCTCGAAAACTATTCAGTTTTCATAACACATGTGAATTAACAAATTAAAGATCACCAAATTCCCTACAAAAAATGCTTTCCTTTTTCTTCTAGCTTTAATAGTTTCGCAGATAATGTCTCTCAAACATTCGAGATGTCCAATAATTTACGACCCCCCAATGCCGCAGTAAAGGTACGTTACCTATCTGAAAAAATACTTTTTAAAATGTGCTCTCATTTAAAAATCCGTAATTAAAACATAATTAGTTTTTTATTAATTTTTGAAATGGTTCCAATAATTTATGACCTTTCTGAACATACAAAATCACGAGTTTATTAAATTTTTAGTTCGGTGCAAAGTAAGTATCCACATTCTTAAACATTTGAGTGAGCTCCAGTCTTATTCAGAAATGCTTGATGTCAATGCAGTTTTCTCCCAATTAATTTTTGGGCCACAGTTGCCTAGAATAGGCTTCTTCGTTTCTCGCTTAGAGTTTCACCGTCATGATTCACATTTCTAGTTATGATATGCGCTGTATGTGAATTTAATGTGTGTTATATTTGTCACTTATGGATAGGCATTGTATGGCGGTATGGTAAGGAATTTTGGTAAGTGAGAGAAAAATGCAGATGCCATCCATGTAATCTAATTACGTTCCGAATTTAAGAGATTCGTTCAAAGCTAAATGTGTCGCTATTTTTAAACGCGACATTAATCTATCAAATCAAAATAAAATATGTTATTCCTCTCTTCAGTTTCAAAATAATCGTCTGGGTGTTTTGCGAGAAATATAACTTTGGACATTTACGCTACATCACTGCATTTAAATATGAAAAAAATTAAATTGGAATTGCCATCATTTAACTATTATTTAATCCACTGACATAGAAGTTCAGTAATATAGTTATATTTGTCAGAATAGTTTTTGGAACTTACTTTGAATTTCATCGGTTTAAAATAAACTATATTTTACGTATAATATTTACATACAATAAAATTACACACCTGCGTCCCACACAGAAACAGTTTACTGCAGGTAGAAGACTGATTCGATAAACGATAACATTCAATTAATTTCCCAACGCCTAGAGACTCAAGTTAATCGGAAGACATCATTAAAGATCATGGAAGCGAAAACGAAGCAAAATTCATCTCTGTGGTAATTAAATACATAACTTTAAATTCCGGAGGAAATCACTTATCACCTCTCAGGAGCTGATTTCAATTAACTGCGACAACTCCCAAGTTTCGATTTCGTTAATTATTTCACACATTTGAACTCGGGAATTTATTACACCTGAAAATGAAGAGATCGATTGGAGGCGACACCGAGAAAACAGTTCGCGAAAAATTGTTTGCTTTTAAAGCTTTTAATGGGCTGAAATGTTACTGGGATAGTTTGTTTCTTGGCGTAGAACTTCGATGGAAAGTTAGTTTTATAGATTGCCGATAACGGAAGAGTAAATATTTTTAAATGGATGCTCTAAGAAAAAAATTGTTTTAAAAAAGATGAACAAGTTTCCTCTTTCGCTTGCTAAAAGGAATCCTTGGGGATTCTTCTCAAAGGATTTTTCGTCAAAAATTAATCAAATGGAAAACGATTCGGTTTACAAGCTCTAATTAAAATATGATGGATAAATAAATAATTTCACAGGATAAAGGGAGTTTTCTATTAATCAACCAAATGAGAATTGCGTGTTAATTAAATTAACGGAATACATTTTTGTCTAATTAATTCTCACTTTATCTCTTTCCAGCAAATTAGGGTACGACACGTCATTACCAAAGATCATTATAACTTTATATTTGTGCTTAAACAACGATCTCTTTAATGGATTACGTGATAAAAGTATTAAGATGTGAATGGATAAAAATTCTTCATGCACAGCCATGATAGCTTAACTCTGGAAGCAACTGATTCTGGACAAACCTATCAGTTTCAAACAAAAGAAAAGAAAAAATGTAAATAATTGTAAAAGACATTCTCCCTCTTATTACGTTTTAAGTATTTATAAATAAAAACTAGAGTACTGTAATTTAAATAATTATTTTATTTACAAGTGTGTGTTGTATTTAGCATATTTGACCTTTATATAATTCAATAAAACTTCTCGAAGATTCAAGTTTAAACATCTATCAGTTCGTGGAAAAACCTTCATCATTTTGTTTTATTTAGACAACAAAAAAATGTTACACACTGCAATGGCGCTGTCTTTCTAAATGTTAATGGTATTCGACTGGAATTTTTTATTAGATCCCCTTTGTATATGACTATCAACTTATAAAAGAAAAATTTAAACCATGTTTCACACATGCGCAGAAAAAAATTACTAAGAATACTCATGTTTCCTCTATTATTCAATGTATTTAATTCAAATTTTAATATAATGCTTCACTAACATTTTGTCAAGCATTCCGTAAAATTTGGTTGAAAATTCTGTGTGCTATGAGAAGAAAACATGCGAAGAAAATTCGGATTTTTTAAGAAAAAACTTTTATATGTCCCGAATATGCCTGGTATTTTTTATCAAAATATATGCAAATTTTGCTCACAGGAAACAAAACATTCAATCTATGCAAACCGTTATCAACTTTTTGTGAAACAGGAAACAAAAATCCTTTTCTTCTTCATCACTTTCAGGTTGGTCTCCTCGTGACCGAATCTTCACTGTAAAATGTGATATCTGACAATTGTATTTCCCACCGCTTGTTGAGGCAATGTCATGACAAGTTGTAGCAATTCGCTGGAAAGAAGGAGCTCCCACACGATATTAGGAATTATTCCAAGATTTTTGACATTTCATAGTAAAGCTAATAAGACTCCGCTTTGAGCGGTGTTATAGCGCACATAAATATTTACTTCGTTTTTTTTTCTTATCTAACCCCGATTCGCTTAATATGTTATACCGTTCCCTTTGTATACCATATTTTATGCATACAGAGAGAAAAACACTGCATTTTGAGAATAACGTTTTGAAAATGCTTGCCTTGCTTTGAAGGATATATATCAGAATCGCATCAAATCAACTTATTCTAAAAAATATTCATTATATACATAAAATAGAGATTTTTGATTTTGTTATTTTCGTCATAGTTTCTTCCACACTATAAGGAAACTCTGGATTTAAGATAAAAATTATATTGACGAGCTTTGGCCATAAATGATTCTTGGGTCTTTAAAAATAAACGATATAATCGTGAAATTCATTTTTAGAAGCCAATGGCGATATAAAGCAAAAAAGAAGTCTTTCTTGGCATCCATAATGCATCTAGAAATTTACGACAGGTTAAAAAAATAAGACAAAACAGAATAAAAAGCTGGCCAGTAAACCTAGTAAATCAACGTTCTTACATTATTCGATTGTCTCAACAATTTACAGAAAATTTAAAGAGAATCTTGAGAACTCAAGCGCCTTCTTCATCAGTCTTGTTCCTATCTTTAGTAGGTAGACATGAATGGCATTTATTTTATTAATATAATTGTCAATCAGTGTATAAAACACTTGCGCAAGTAACTTTAAATTGAGGATTATATAAGGCGACACTTATAAAAATCATTTAATTAAACTGAATAAAATTAGTTCTTGTAATTACGTTCATATGGAAATTATTAAAATAATGCAAGAAATAGTGTGATACAACTCCTAGGATTGTGTCATTCTTGATACAATGACTAGGAAAGATTTTTCTTCTGTTATTAGCTAAATTACGAATCATAAAGATTTTGATCTTTGACACATAGTTTTATCTTTTTGCATTTAAATATATTGCTTTGAGAATCAACATAAGTTTATCAATGAATACTAGCTAAATATACCATACTTAACATGTGAAACATCAATTAATTATGCTTTAGAATTATATTTAATTGCCATGTTAAATTACGATAAGAATGATCTGTTTTTCTTCAAACTTTAAACTTGAAATACTGATAAATGAAACTGAACGAAACTTCTGTTTTCGGATACAAACACTAGATGTTTTGAAACAGGCAACCTAACTATTTAAGACGTGGTTACGGAAGCGGAATTTGGGTGACACTCGGTTTCATAGAGGTCCAAATATTAAATATTTAATAACGCTTGGTTTTGTTATCCTGCCCATGTTGTGGAGCTTGCATAAGAGGTCGTGACAGCTAACATAACAAAAATACAAATCCTTTGAAGCTTCAGAATAAATTCTTTTAAGTAAAAAGGCGAATGTGCTAGTAAACAGAGAGATTGTAAAACAACATTTGATGCTATTACTCTAATGTTTTTATTTATTTTAAACTGATCCTTGTAAAGGAACAATGTTGTAGAAAGTAGTGTGAACAAAAGCGAATGAAGTTATTTTAAACATATATGTCGGTATCATATAAAATAGTAGTGTTAAGAAAACATAATACGCAGAATGAATTTTCTTTCAGTGTTGTACAAACATTCAAAATCTTTTGTTTTAATTACTTTACGATACTTCATAAAATCCCGAAAGTTTCCCTCAGTGAATTCGTATTTTTATAATGTTACATATTTATAAAATAATCATTGTTAAAACTGGAAACTGAATACTCTCTCAACTTTCACAAACGACCTTAACCTTCCGTCGGGTGCATCTAATCTGTGAGATGAAACACACAATTTTTTGTGTGCCGTAGTGCAGATTTTAATGAGAAAAGGGTGGGTCGTCTAGTAGCTTCCTGACTCGCTACGAAACATACTAGTGTATCGCAGTTTCTTCTCTAGTGCTCTTTCATGTACATGAGGGGCACGTTAATCTGGTCGATGAGTTGCGCCCGATTGCGTTTGTAATTTTGATTTACCACATTTTTCTCAATGTTTCTTTTTATATACCTGCAAAAGTTCGTATACATGTGTCCCAACCTCTAATTCAATGATATTGATTGTTATTTCCAATATATTGTTTCAAAAATGTCAAATTATTTCAGGCTCTCAATGACATTAGTTATCATAGACATTAGTTAAGGAACCTTACGGTAATACAAACGGCAACTCCCTCCTAAATTCTTGGGCATTTTGCTAGTTGAAATTGCAAGGAAATTCAAAAAAGTTATTTAGAAATGCACATATGGCTTTGTTTGACCGAATAGTTCCGTTTTCTAAGCTTTTCCTGAAGTCTAAGCAAAAATTTAGATTTTAATCTTACAGATGAATTGCACCCGAACGCTTTAGCATTTGTATTGTGCCCGACTGAAGATTAAGATCGATTTGTCAAGTCTGATGGTCTGTATCAGATGATCTACGTGCAAATCAACTGTTATTTCTCCGAGAATATGGACTTTATCCATTCTAAATCTGCCAATTTATGTCAAAAGAAAAACGTTGGAGACTTCTGGTTAGTTATAAAGTGGCCTTGTTTTACGAACCAGGATTAAACTTATAAAGTCAGTCAGTTCCTTCATTAGCCAAAAATCAGGTGTCAATCTTTGCAACTTTTGTGTCGAAAAACCCCCAAAACATATGCCATTAATCAGTTAATTTCATGAAATTTCTTCCAGTTGATAGGAACAGATTTCTTCCATTCATGCAATTGCCATGCATCCGATTAAAATCGTATAAAATAACATAAGAATGAAAAAACACCTGAAAAAATTAGCTTTTAAAACTTTTAATGGATTGAGCAAGAAGCAAATAAAATTCCCTGAAGACGACTCTTTCTGTTTTGACATGATGCTTCTCGAAAACAGACAATTAACTTTAGAGTCCGCAACATTTTGAAAGGAAAGTTTTATTAATTTGCTCCTTGAAAAGAGCAATCGGCAAAATTAAGATCGAAATCTTTCTTCGGAGGAAGGAAACAGTTACGGACTAAATAGAAATATCGTTCTTTAATTCACTGATGGGATTATTTACAACAAATTAAGGGAATACTCATGATTCTGTGGTTGAACTACTTATTTCCATAATGAACGACACTGCCTTTGCTCCTTTTTTATTTCTCTTTACAACGTCCGTGCATACGAGCTTTCGAAGAAAAATGCTCAGTTTATGGAAAAAAATTATAAAATACAATGTATTAACTTCCATATCTCACATAAAGAAAAAGAAACAAAAAAAAATAGAAAATCTAGTGCATTTTATCCTATTTTCGCTTTGAAATCAAAATATCACCTACTCCATATTTATGAGAATCCCATAAAGCTCGTATAAATCTTTTTCACTCTTTCATTGGGATGTTGAAAACTTCCATTTAGATGATAATATCTGCACGCTTATTGCCAAAATCTACTTTCTTGCTCAAAAGCAAAGCGTTTGGTAGATCAAATATATGCAATTTTTTTAGCTCTCCTGCACTTTCCTTGGGCTTATGAATCAAAAACTTTATAAAAATATACACAAGATGATGCAAATTGAAAGGTAAAATTGAATCTCTCTTTTTAAAACTGATTTGAAAAGAGATAATTTGGAATGTAAGTCAAAACATGTTCTCAATCTCAAATATTTAATTTGTTGTTTTCAGAATTTGCATTATTTTTTATAAATACTAATGAGATAAAATTATTTATCATGGCTTACCAACGTGTAAGGAAGGTACATTTCATTTTTACATTCTCCAGTTTTGAGATTTAAAACATTTAGTCGCAAATTCTCATAATCCATTTTTTTATTATCTTTCACTTTGGAAGAAAATGCTCAGTTCTAAATTTTTCGCAATCGCTTTAATTTAAGAATAATGGACAGTTCTTATGTGAATGGGCCGTACTTGTCCTTTTAAGGACTAATGTGTGAAAGCCTAAAACATAAGACTTCCAGAAACAAAGGGACGTCGCGCGGTCTACTGATAAGGTCTCAGTATCGGACAGGAGGGTTCCAGACTCGACCGAATCCACTGAAGATCCATCGAGTATTTGGGCCCACTGCATGTATGGGGCCAAACGTCCTCCTGCTTATGTGGTGCGGAAGCTTGGAGATGGTATGCCCGCTCATGTGTCATCCTCTTCATCTGACCGCGGTTCAAAATTACGAGGTCCGTTTCAAAAGAGCCCTCTTGTTGCTTCAAAACAGGACGTTAATATAGATAAACTATTCAGGGCCTATGATAACATTCTGAGATAGAGCGTGATAAGGTGAATTGACACCAGTTCAACTACCGTGTAATAAGGGTATCATTTTTTGCATAATTTATTGTTATAATTCGAATGTATGCATGAATGAATGGCGAACTAAAGCTCGAGAGAAATATATAAGCTAAATTTTATTTTTTTCTCGGAGTTTTTGGATTATCGAGTCCATGTCTTCCATATTAAGACCCCATCACTATTGATTAACAAATGAATGAATATCCATTTTAATGAAACACCATGTGAACAGGTTTAATTGTGTTGGGTTGTGTGAGAATTAGTTTGACCTTTCTTCTTTGAGAATACCATGATTGGCGTTGTTTACCTGAATTTTTAAAAAATTAATGCGTTATGTCGCGAATACAAGAATGTTTCAGAATAACGAATCGTACTTCCAACAGAATGGAAGACCTCCACTCTAGTAATGCACCTCGAGGGTCTATCTTGATTTAATTTTAGTGAATAGATTGTTTGGACGATCAAGTTAGCGTGGAACTCTAATCAAACTTACCAAATATCATCCCGACAGATTTGTTATAGTGGAAATATTTGAAAAATTATGTTTAAAGTTTAAGATCAGCTACAATCGACAATTTAGTCTATTGAATCAAACTGGTCAGATGTAAACTGGATACTCACTATTGTTTGGAATTATATCACTTGGCTTTATCAGCAGCTCTGAACAATAATACAGTAGAGTCCCGCTAATCCGAGTCCTGTTAATCCGAGCTCCGCTTAATCCGAGGTAGCTAAAAAAAAGTAATAAAAAATTGAGAAGAATATAAAATACAGAGAACATCATTTCGCATGCAGAAGGCACGGCAGCGTTAGAATTTGCCCTTTGCTATATTGAGCAGCAACCAGATGTTTTGCCACATAACGTTTTATTTTTGAAAAGCTTGCGAGACAACGCAGCAAGAAAGAGACTTTCTGCTCAAAAACAAACAACTTTAGATTAATTTTTAAAGTATTAAATCAAGTAAGTGTGATGTTATTTAAAATACATTTTTATATTTACAAATCTGTGTGCTCGTTATTTTTTCGCTATTTGATCTCTCTACTTTTCAGTTATATGTAGATATTTAAAACTGAATTTTTCTCTTCGATTTTGTTATGTAGTCAGCATAATCCGAGTTGGTGTCGGTTCCGATCAATTCAGATTATCGGGACTCGACTGTAATCAATGTTCTTACTGACACTATTAAACTGAGCTTTAAAAGTGTCCTAATTTTTAAAAAAAGTAGTTAATATTTAATTGTCACATTGTGCATACCTACACAATTTAATTTTTTAAATTTTAATTTGTGAATTTCAACTATTCTATGATATTTTTATAGGAAAATGCATAGAATGAACGTACAATAGATTGGGCTCAATACTTGATGTCACTCTAAATAAATATTTTAGATTGCTTGAGTTAACCCGAAGCTTACAAATTTTCCTCTTTATTTATGTCTGCTGTATGATTTCCATAAAAATGTTGCTTACAGGTATCACATTCTTGTAGCTGCAGATCAGTTTACTGGCAAGTGAAGCTGGATAGCAAAGCTTTTGAGACATTATGTATCAACTAGAAAATCACCCGTCATGGTTTGACGGGTGCAAATTGCTTCTTCATTCGAGAGATTTCCCTTCAAATTTGACGTGTTTAAATAGATATATATGCGAGAGAAATATTTAACATTGATTGAAAACAAATAAAATAAACATATGTATTATGACAGGAAATATTTTTCTTATTTACATATTATTTAAATATTTCTTTATTCAAAAAACCTCTTGGTAAACAACATTCCGTGTGAAGTATTTTTCGTTGTTTAATAATTTTCCTTGTACTGCAGATCAGATGTCTTTGTGTAAATTTTAACGTGATTGGGAATCCTAGACCATGAAAGTGCAACATAGAGCTGTACATTTGAAAAGACAGGCTCATCGAGGTAAATTCCAACATGATAGAAAGTTTGCCCCTGCGATTTGTTGATAGTCTTTGTGTAAGCTGGAATTAACGGGAACTGGCGGCGGTTGAGAACGAATGGTAGATTCTCGTCGCTGGTGGCTAATTTAATTCTTGGCAAGAAAACAACATCGCCACGATTGCATTCAGATACAATTTGGCGTCCAAACTATATCACGCGCATGATATACCACTGACGTAATTTACTACTTTCTATTAAAACAACGTAAATTAATTTGGAATATAGGATTAATATAATTAAACATTTCTCGGGAACTATTGATCAAAGCGAGATAAATTTTATATCAATCGATAGAAAATTTTATTTCACCCAATTTTAAAGCTATTAAATTTGAAATTAGAACGACAATTACTCTTTTAAATTTAAAATTATTGCAATTTAGGTTCTCTAACAATGAAATAATGCTGTTTAACGTCTCGCATTGCTATGGCGCGAGTTTTATTCTTGGTGACGTCAGAGCGTTATCGGAGGATCTGTGCTATTATATTAGTAATTGTCAGTGTATCTTACCATAATTTTCGAAATACAACAATGGTATATTTTAATTGCTGCCTTCCACTTTAATCTAAGATATACATTTTTAATTCTATAAAAGGACATATTTCAAGTAGTTGTCAATACTATACAGATAAAATCTTTATTGGTATCAAAACTTATAATCGCACGTTCCTGTCTTAGAGCGGCTCTAATTACTTTCTAATTTTCTTGCTATTTTATCCTGGTTCTGCAAATAAGTCTGCCAGGCAGCGGAACTTGGCAGCAAGGTATCTGATATACGGAGGAGATTTCTGATTTGTTTATTTTGATTTCACAGAACTTCTGTAGTAAGGGTTCACTCCCGTTTTCCAATAACTATCCAAATTAAATGATCACCAACCAAATCTAATTGAATTTCACGTCAAGCGCCAACTACGAATCAGTTCTTTCTTGAAAACAAAAAGCGCCACAAAGAGCAATAAAAAAATAGTTATGTCAACCTTTCAACAAAATTATGCTCTTACTTTACGTAAACATTGAGAGATATAACAATAGGAACATGAAATTTAATATTTTCAAATTATCCTTAAGCCATAACATTAGAAAACTCCACTTTAAATATTAATTAATATCTTCAAAGAGAGTGTTGAAATTTTGAAGATTCCCATTGACTTAACATTATCACTCGAAGTTGTTGGGTAAGGCGGATGTCTTCCTTACCGCAAATAAACAAAACAGAAAAATCGTCAATTGCGTATCAGTTAGAAATACAACAAAAAACATTTTAATTTTTCTCTTTACTTTAACGCAAGGTCTCCACTTTTCATTTTATAAAGAGATACATTTCAAGCAGTTGTTTATACACCTCTTATAAATATTTTATTCATCTCTGATCATAGATACGGAAGTGTCTATCTTACTGTGTCTCTAACATCTTTTTATTTAATTCCCGTGCCAGTTTTCAATCAAGCTCTATATTCGAAGCCACTATAATACATTATTACATATGTGTCTATTATATCGTTTTTGCCTAGCGGGTGCATAAGTGAATGTTGCCAGCCGACAGAAATGCAGTGCCATGGAGAGCAATAAACCTTTAAATATAAGAAACTGAAGTAACATTTTCAGTCTCTTAGGTCTATTGCTGAACGAAAGCATACGTTGCATTTGACGGGGATATCACAATAAGCATGGACAAGCAATGCAGTTTCAAAACCATTGCGGAAGCTGTTATCCTGTAGAAAAATGAAATTATTCCAGAATATTATGCCCTAGATGCATCCTATGATGACCAGATTTTTGAACGTTTAAATATATTGATAACGACAGTTTCCAATTTCACGTGAAAACGCCTTTCCGTTCGTTACAGTGATAGTCGGTCGAACTTATATCGAAACGTATGACAATCCAGAAACCCCAGATTAATATTGGCCTGTGTTAAAGTTGAAAACAAGGTATGATTTATTATCACAAATCTGTCACAATCTAACAGTCATCCGTACACAAATACTATACTAAACGAACCAATTGGAATAAGTTAGCTATCTTTTTGACGTGAAAACGTCTTCCCGCTTATTACAGTTATAGTAGGTCGAACTTCCTTGTGCGACAAAATACCGTCAGATTGGAATCGGAAATAACTACAAGACTAATAATGCAAAAAGAATGGTTGGCCCCAAAACGGATAGATAATATCTGTAAGAGTTTATCGCATAATATTTGTTTGGTCTGTGACGTCATTGTACCAGTGTAAGCGCATGCGCGTGATTGTTATGAGTCAGCTTTATGTAAGTGTAGCGTGGAAACACGTATAGATAGGAGGTTGATTCTGGAGTCATATTAAAGAGCTTGAGAAGTATTACTAAGACGCAAAAGGTGACAATAAAAATATTTATCAGAATATAAGTAAAAATCGGTATTAAATTGAAAATTTCAAACTCCGCATGTTTTTTTATTATAACATGCAGAGTTTTCTTTCGAATTGTACATAACTTACAGAATACTTGACAATACGTAAAAGAAACACTGTATTAAAATGGGAATTTAAAAATTTGAATATTACCGGAAATATGAGCATTTGTTGTAAATAATGTTTTACTGCGCATACGCGAAATGTAGTTCTATATACTGACAACAGATGGAGCCATCTAAAGCTGCTCTAAATAAAACATTAGAAAGGCGCAGTTCGGGTCCGCGCCGTAGATTTTTCGTGAAAACGCCGGTATAAAATCATAAAACAAGAATTTCGTATTAATATGTAATGTAATTTAATTATCAATCTCTTTAATACAATATTTACACAGATTTGTATAATGGTTACAGAATAGATAAATCGCAAGTTTATCGCATGTAGCAAGGGTCTGTGGTAGCTTGTGATTTATCTATTTTGTAACTATTAAACTAATCTGTGTAAATATTGTATATTTTAGGTTTAATTCATCCGTCTTTATATTATGTGTCAAGTGTTGACAAATTAGTTTTAGAGCAATAATTTGCTTTGACGTTTTTGAGGAAAAACGCTATCGTTTCAATTAATTTTTAATTACAAATCTATATAAAATTTTAAAAATACCATTTTTAGTGAGCCCGTACAACTCAAGAAGTAATTACGGTCAGAAGTGATCTCTAGATCCTACTACCTATGCGCTGTAGATGGTTTCAAGGGATTTTTCCATTATGCATGTAACGATTTGTGAAGAGTATCCAGTTTAAAGACATTCGGTAGTTAAAAAATAACTTTTCGTATTATACAGTAAATATTTTAGAACTCTTTATAATTTACCACTACTAATTATTCAACAAGAAATACTGTTATATTCATTAAACTGTTTGCTTAAAACTATAATATACGTAATCTTCAAACAACAACGCAATGAATTTAAATTTAGGAAATCGATTCTTTCTCTCAATAGTCAAGAAAAGGAAAATATTTTTAATATATATAACATCCCTATTTAAAGAAGGTCACATAGTAAAACGGAAAATCCTCTCTTAATTTTACAGCGCTTGACCTTTATTTAGTTTATTTTTATGTTTAATTTCGAATTAAAGGTTTCGTAATAATAGTTTTTAACAGAACCCTACTGTTAATAATTATTATATCCAAGCTCATGTATTTCAATAATTAATTCCTCAAGAGACTGGATACTGTTTACTTTCTTAATGAAATGCAGATTCTGAATCCGAATAAAATTAAAGTAAACCTTTTCTTCATACTGAACACTTTCAATTTTTCTTTGAAGAAGATGGATTCTTAAAAATTATGCTTTTACACTCTGAACAATTGTAAGAAATTTCTATTTTTTTCACAATCTGTTATGAAGTAATCGTCTTTAATTAAAACTAACGAAGAATAGTATTTATTGTAAATACGTCCTATTGTTTGTAAAAAGATAAAATCCAATTTATATTATTAAATATTGTAATAAGCAAAATAAAGAAATGAAACTCATCCTTCTAAAGCATATTTTGACGATAATCTCACTATAAAAATGTGTTACAATATTAAAAACAATTAATATGGCTGGATTTTATGTAATCCAATTGATTTTATTATATACCAAGTTATCCTTTAGTGTTCATTTTCTTCCAAAAACGTTTTCCTCTAACCCCTTAACTTACCAATTTATTTAATCGCCTAATTAGATGACACCATCCACCATTTGGGATATTTTTTATTATTTAAATCTATTTAAGATGGTAAAGGATACTCGAGACATTTAAGCGTGACCAGGTGAATTTTGTATTTAAAATTAATTGTTACGTTGACTTAATTACGGATTTAAATATCAAAATTCTGTAATTCGACGTACATGTTAGACACGATGTTGTAAGCGAAAGGGTTAATGGAGGAGTAAGTAGTAATGTCTATGAGAAAACGTTAACTTTTTTTAGCAAAACTTTTTTTAGCCCTTAAAAAATATCCTTAAAATTTATCAAACAAAACATTTCAGGTAAAATAATAATAGCTTTCAAATACAATTCAAACAAAATATTATTATCAAATGACTAGTGTAAAACAAAATTTCATTTCTCCGTGTTCATAAGAAATTTATTTTGAATAATATGATTTAAATAATTTCTTTTATTCAAGCGTACCTTTAAAAATATAATGAAGCAGAAGAAACTACTCATCAGTATGAAAGAGATTCAAATTAATTTAGTAAACATATCTTTCTTTGGAAAATTAATTATGAATAAAATGTACTTTTCAAGAAAATGTAATTATAAGGTGTCTCGTAAATTATAGAAATGAAAAAACTTCAAGAATATCGATAAAAAATGTTTCATCTATTTACAATTAATAATAAAATATTAAAAAATTGCACTGGTGATGATAAAATTACGTAAATTCTATGAAAACGTTTAAAAATAACTTAATTATACATGCTGTGAAGCTTGAAACCCACATTCTGTTATGCACTCTCGTTGATACTAGCGTTTCATATAATAATTCAATTATGTCAGATTTATTCGAAGAGTGGATCACTCAATAAGTTTAAAAGACTTACTTTACGAACTAAAAAATCTGAAAGTGCAATGCATCTGCTGCTCCTCTAATTCGAAGTATAAACAGACCATTAGGCATACGCTAAAAAATGAAATTTGTTTAGCTAGAAAGACATAAAAATAATACAAATTTATCAATATATGAAATATGTGGATTGAAACTTTTCGTATCGTAACGCATTTTGTTAAAATCTTCATTAAAATAACATGATCTATATTTTTTCTTTACAAAAAGTAATTTTTGGCATTCATATTTAAACGTATAATATGTGGTGTAAAAATTCTTAATTATAAATTCACTATAATATAAAGGATAGAGTGTTGTCTTGATGTAAATGGGATGCATGAAATCAATTTAAGAGAGTTCTTTAGGTAGTTACAGAACAAGTGTTTTGATTTAGGTATGATCCATTAATTATTTCAAAAAGACGAAAAGCTCTTACGCTGTTTCAAATTAAGTAGGAAAATTTATCCTTATATTTTCAGATAGAAAATTTCTTTGGCTACAATTTACTATAACCATTTTATTAAAATAGTTTAAACATAAGATACAGGGAATGTTTTGTCCAAAGGTTGCCTAGATTGGACCACAAAGTGTTGCCTGAATTAGACCATTTAAATCAATTGCAGTATTATTTTAAACTACAGGAACCGCTCAGAAAGCAGTTTATCACCAGAAATAGTCCTTATAAATTGGAACTCGAACAAGTCAAAGAAAAAAAAGCATGAAAACGACACTAAAGCCATGAAATGTTGGATAAAAAAGTTTAAAACGTTAGAATACGTGTCATTAATGGGGAAACAGTGGTAGATGAGAAAGTGATAGAATGCATAATATGGTACTTGGGTTCGAACATTGTGTGCTGATAAAAATTTGAGATTCAAAACTTATATTTGCTTTAATGTGCTTAAAGAAGTTGATGGTCTAGTCTGGGCAATCAGTGGTCAAATCTACGCAACCAATTTCCTTAATTGGACCGATGACGCATTTTTTAAGTTGCTTTTTTTCTTGATTTAACCGCTTAAGGAATGAGTTATTTTGTAACTTACGGTATTTAGGACGAATTAACTCGGGTTATGTCCTTGAACGGTTAATTTAAATAGCATAAAAATTTAATTACACTGTTCTAAAGATAAATAAGCTAGAAAAATTTCTACTACTTGTTTTCCATTAAAATTCCTTCTCCATCACTTGTACATTAAACAATATCCAGGTAGTGCAAAGTCCTGGTAGTCCAACAAAATTTTCTAATAGCTAATAATTCCATTTAATTAATCATATTTTGCATTAAGTGTTTCACTAGTTTATTAGGTTAAGTTTATTACTGATCCCGAATTGTCAACATAAGTTATTTTGATTCCGAGATTGAAGCAACACGAGAGCTGTTATGAGACGGATCTAGTAATTTTAAACCGTGATCCGATAGTGAGGTGGTCCGTGATGCATCCAATAACGTATCTTCTCAAAATTCCGAGTGAAATCTTAGATACATCCTACAACCGCCATGATCCTATTATATAAGTCACCACACATAAATATGCATATCATCCAGTTCGTGTTACATGAAAAGTTCGCATGTTACTCAGTAGGGATCCTCGGCTCGAATGAAGCTCACTAGCTTTGTTCTCATAACAAATCCCTCTGGCGAGTTTAAGACCTGAAGTTACTTTGTGATTTTTGTTTGTTTTCGTACAGCTGATTTTCTCTTTCATTTTGTCTAATTTATTTGTAATTATCCTATATACTGTGTCTTAGATGTGATACATATCACCTCTGTTTTGCTTCATTGATCTTGAATTAATTTCTGGTGAGGAATCAAATTTTTCAGTTGGATACCATGATAATAATTTCTATGTTTAAACAGAGTGTTTCTGTAATTATTTAGTGAATAGTGTCGAACATCTAGATATTATAAGCCACTGAGACCTGGTAGAAGAGTCACGACAACATCACCCAATTGCATCCAAGATTCGAAGTCCTCACGTGACTAGTTCACGTTCAATTCTAAGCTGTGGAACATCATTTCGTTAGTGTGGGGTTGAAGTTCCAAGGGGTGCAGCCTCAGGTGACGTCTTCGTAATCTGGCCACGGTTTACTATTTTTTTAAATTGCGAACTCCGACCCTGCTTACCCAAAGGGTGGAAAGCATGTCATGAGTCGGCGGGAAGAAAAATAAAATACTATTACTATACAGTTTACTGTTAGAAAGTCGTTCGCGCTAACTACGCAATTAAAAAGTTGCTAGCTCCACCTAAAGGGAGTGAAAGGGGGTTTAAAAGGTTTAGGGTACCCTAGTAGGTTTGGAGAAAAAATTTAAAAGAAGCATGCACAAAAAAATCTTACAGAGCTTAATAACAAATATAGGCTTAAATAATCACAATTAGAAGTAAAAATTCATATAATATCAGTAGTTTTTGGAAATAAATATTTTTTTCAAGATTTTTAATAAAAATTTCAATGCTAAGAAAAACAACATAATTGAAAAAATATGGAAATATTTAATTTTCATTTCGCATGCCTACTTCTCAAACTATCTAGAATATAATAGACCTCAAGACAAAATTTATTTTAATAAATAAATATTTTTATGAACATTCAAAGTTGGCGTCGTTGATTTTTCGCCAAAATTATCCGTATTTCGAACTGGAAGTGACTGTAAAACATGATTAAATAAAGCTATCATAAAATCTGCAGTCTATTACACCCTAGAAGGTTTTTTCACATGTGCACCAACTTTCAATGAATTTTAATTAATTGTTTTGGAGGTATCACATTCTTCGCGAACAAATTTTAGTGTAATTTTCATTTTTCAGAAAACGCATTAAAAATTTAATAACACATTAGTTCAAATAAACATTAAGGAATAAAATATTAAAGGAATAATAATAAAAACAAAGAGTGTTTTAGAATTTTAAAAGTCGTGGCTTTATATTTAGATCATAAAAAGTTTTGACTTTTTCTTCGAAAATCGTTTTTTTCAACCTAGTCGGTTACCTTAACGTTTTCCTGCCATTACTTTGAAACATATCATTGCTCAGAATTTACACACACACAAACACACACACACACACGCACACGCACACGCGCACGCGCACACGCACACACATATATTCTCATTTATAATCAGTTTTAAAAATTCATTTAAACACATTTTGTAACAATGATTTCGTTTGTTGAAATCTTTAACGTAATCACATTTTCCACTCGCGTGCTTTTGCCAATGTTAAAATTATCTTGCTTTGAATGATAGGAGTTATGGGATTTGAAGCAACAAGGGCTGTAATCCCCTTATCTTGCTTTCTTTAGACATTTTCGTTCGCACACAGAATTTCGTAGCCTTTAATATGTGCGCGCGGTAAGTTAACTTTAAACACTGCTTTCTAAAATCGCTCCAACTTCTGTAGTTGGCCTTAATTTTGTCTCAGATTTTAACATTTTTAAATTTTTTATTCTTATATGTCTTTTAAATGACTGGTATTTTTTAAAAATTTATTTCATTGAATAAGGTTATAGTTCATTTATAAGTTAAGTTTCTATTGCATTGTCTATTTTCTCTCATCACCTTCAAAATCATACTATTTAAAATGAACCAAAACGGACAAAAAACGACACCTTTGCATTTTTTAACTACAGGTTTTTAGGCTCTTTTTTTACCTTCTTAATATCTATATTTAGGGCATTGTTTTTGTCTATAAATAATTATTGTCATATCATTAGAGCTCAAAATCCAAATATTATGTTGTAAATCTATATGTTTGTTTAAAAAAGAAATTTGGCACGCATGTTTCTTCACACCTAGAAGGATTAACTACGCTGTTAAAAAGTTGCTAGCGGGAGTAAGGAAGGGCAATATTTACATTATATTGCGTTTTTCCGCAGAAACTTCAGAACGTATCATCACAAACAATTATTTTTCAACTATCGTAAAAGTAAAAAAATTAACTTCTCAGCGACACCTGTTCCACTTCCGTACCACTATTTTTATGATTTTTAATCACTTTTCAAAACTATTTTATAGAGAAATTATAACGTTTTTGTTTGTTGTCTTTTTAAATCTTTTTCACTTTCTAATCTCTCACGTGCTTTTGTTAATGTTAAAATTAATTTGCTTTCTTTGGACATTGCCACTTTCATTTCCTTTCAGTTTTACATTTTTAACTATTACAAATTTTTGGTCTCTTTTTACCTTTTCAGTATCTAGAATTCAGGAATATTTTTCCTGTTATCCACTACTGTCCTGCCCGGGGGCACTGCGAGTTCGCGGATATGTGGCCATCGGATAAGTAAACAAGTACTCGCTTCTCCTGGGGGTATAGTAATCGAGAGGCTCTGGGTCCCTTCCTCCTTCGGGAGGGGTCGGGCCGTGGCCTGGTGATAGGCTATTACGACTCCTGCATCAGTACTCGAGCTATTGCAGAGGCAATCATTCAGATGACCCAGATGCTTCGGCAAGATGGGGCTAGATCCAGATTTTCTGGTTACATTAGGAATTGACCAATAATTCAATAATTAAATACATGTTGTTCATCGACTGCAATACTGTACAAATCGAAAAATAAAGTTTTGAGATAAACGGATTTAAAGCTATCGTTGCATCTTCCAAATGCAGCAATTGCTTGCTTAACTGATGGATTAAGAAATAAACAATACTAAAAGCATTCATAGGATTTCAGTTATGCAGCAAAGAAAGCGATTTGCCAATGTTGGGAATGATCATAACTTAAAATTTGTGTTTTTTGAGTTATACCAGTACTGCAGCTGATGGACAATATATTAACTTACCAACCAAATGTTTACTACTTTTGAGGCGTGAGTACTCCAAATATTTATGTAATAAATAATCATGTTGAATTTTTATCATATTTAGTAACATCTGATTATGAGATAAATTTTTTAAAGTTTTCAATCTGATGCAATAAGTCATCTTTTTTCATAAAAGCCGCTTTAGCGTCATCGCACTAAAGGCTTGCTAGGTTTTTGGCTCCTCTACTCTTATTTCAACTAGACGAAACCTAAAGCATGAATGAGAAGGAACTGCTCGTCGAGAAATGATGTTGGCAGTCACTGAAGAAGTTTTCAAAGCAAAAGAAAACACCCTTCTACTTTTCTTCTACTTACCTAGCAAAGATGTATAAAATGGAGAAATATGCGATTCATTATAGTTTCTGATGTTCTCTAAAAATCGATGTACATTACTTAAAATTAAATCGATATAATTAACTTTTGCAAATATTCAACTTATAAATTGCTAAGCAACGTATTACACGCTTGTTAAAATAAAATTCTTAATCTAGTTCGTTGTTACACTGTTGCCATTGTTTCTTATTTCACCCATAATAAATTTTCGTTAATGAATCATGATTTTTTTTAGAGTAAGATATGTAGCAAAAATATGATACTTACCGAGTGCATCTTAAATACAACGTGTTTTCTTTTCCTGATTGTAACAGAAGCAATTCGAAGACTTTAGAGGCTGTCTTTTGTGTCTCCTGTGACAAATTCTTGTCTGTTAGCTGGGTTTCTTTGTCATACTTCCTCTTGTTTCTTTCTCCCTTTTATCTACTCTTTCAATCTTAATTTTTCTTTCTTTCTCTTCTACCTGCTGCTTCTTTAACGATCCCTAGCTTCTCTTTTACAACAGAACGGGGACCATTGTTTACGAAGTTTTTTAACCACAGTGAAACCAGCAGTATTCTTAAAAAGTTATGAACTAGTATGACATGTGTGTGTGTTTGTATATATCTGTGTGTTTGTATGTATCTGTGTGTGTGTGTTTGTATGTATCTGTGTGTGTGTTTGTATGTATCTGTGTGTGTGT
>BGPR01000009.1:996717-1221678 GCA_013235015.1 Araneus ventricosus
TGTTTGTATGTATCTGTGTGTGTGTTTGTATGTATCTGTGTGTGTGTGTTTTTGTATGTATCTGTGTGTGTGCGTTTGCATATATATATGTGTGTTTGTATGTGTTGGGTGTGTATACATGTATTTGCGTATGTTTAACTTTGCTACTTTTAATATTCATTCTGTTGCTTTTTTCGTTATTTACTATTAGAATTTCGTTGGTATTCATTAAAGTTTTCTCGGAATTTCAATGTTTTTGTACATTTTGCCTTTTATTATTTTTCACTATTGTATTGTCTTGGTGGTCTCCTTCATTTTATTGAATCGCTATGTATGAATTTTAAATTGTTTTCACCTTCTTTCGGCGAATACTCCGAACGGATTGAAGTCTTGAGTCTAGGAATAGATGCAATTGGTTTTAATCTATAGTATTTATTGGAAACACTCATTGTATTTATTATGTTTAGCTACTTTTGTATCTATTTTTTTTTGCTTTATTAGTGCTTGATTTTTCGTTGTTGCAAAGTGTTTCTCTTGGACATGAGCCTGTCCCAGATTTTCACCCTCTTCAGTAGGCTGGGTCGTTGTGGACTTTGAAGAAATAAATAGGGCGATAAAACAATCTCAGATTTAAGAAGACATTTTACGAAACTGTATATGATAATTGTATGATAACATGCGCTAATACGCATAATTGTATTATAGGATAATTTGCATACAAAACGAATAACAGTTCCGGTCTCATCAACAAATAAATTAAAAATTTTTCGTTATTTTGATATAAGGTTTTTATGTTCATGCACTTATTAAGCAGATCAGAATATTTTGTGAAGTATAAGCAGGCCTCCAGGTTTCCAGTTCTATTGCTGTAATTTTTTTCATTTAATTAAATCAACATTTTATTTGTTTATTAAATTTTGAACTAATTTAATTTAATAACTTGCTTTAATGTAATGACTTAAAGAATTTAATATATTAAATATATTATATTAATAACAACTCAGTTTTTAAGTAACAATAATATTTAATATTTAATTTTTAATATTAGCTTCATTAATATTATTGGATAATAAAGACGTCTTCAATTCAGCACTTATCACCTAATATCCGAACTTCGCGTACGTACAAATTAACAAATTAATTTAAGTACGTTTTGCATGTAGGATCAAGTATTCCTAACTAAAGGTAAATATCCCTAGGGATAATTGACCCTATGCGATTTCATGAAATATATTTCTTTTATAATTAAATGGGATATCAATTTAGAATAAGTATATATCTCATTCTTATAAACAAACCCTTTTATGATTATAAAAATTCAAATATTTGAGAAATATAAGAAAAAGCAAAAGTAGGGTCAAGTATCCCTAGTTTCCCCTACAATAATTCGTCATCTTAACTATTCTAAGTTCTTCAGCCATATATATTTTGGCTAAACTAGAACGTTTAATCCAGTGCAAGGCATTCGTCGGATAAAAAAGGATATTAGTATAAAACCATTCCTAAAGTTAAACACCTTTTGCATGTGTTGACGATATGATAGACATTTCCTTTTAAATAAAATGGAGGATCCAGATAGGTAGATACTTTCCGAGAGGCCCTTTCGAGTAAAAGTAGGGACATCAAAATACTTAAGAATCTACTTCTGAAATCAGTCGAGGATCACTGTCTACGATATGTGTTCGCATTCCAGCTAGTCTACTGCTCATAAAACTTGAAGCTTGCGGCCGTTTGTTTCAAGACAAATGGATTTGTCATCCTCAGTTGTAATGTTTCCGTAGTTTTTACTGTAGGCTAGGAATACCATAAACAGCTATCACGAGTACGTGATTTTTCTGCTTTTAGCATTATTCAAGAAATTTTTAGGAAACTTCTGAGTCAAACAGGGGTACTTTATTTTCGCTTAATCGGTATTGTTAGATATTTCTTAGTACTTTATAGAGAATAGTTTTGGATTCTCAGTTTAACATGGACATGGTTTCGATTTCAAATGTTTTTTTTAATATAGAAGGCAGCCATACATGAATTAATATTAGTACCTTATAAAGAGCTTAAAATTCATTTAACACGGTTAGTTTTTCCTTTAACTGAAGATAAGAAATATAGGCAGCATAAGTACGAGATTAATTAGTCAATAATATTCAAGAAAGTTTTGTGGGTATCACTTACAAAGAACGAGAACTACTTTTATATTAAATTTTCTATGGGGTTCACTTGTTTTGATTTTATTTTCTTGTATGCAAAGCATAAAAGAAAGATTTTATTGTAATTGTCAGCAAAATCGACTTCCCTGAATCTTCCATTTTTTTTAAAATTATGCCTGTATTTCTATTTATGAACACAATAACTCAAAAAGGCAATAAGCTGGAAGGATATTATTTGGGTATGTGGTCTTTACCTATTGTAGTTTGTTACGTTTTGTAAATTGTAAACGTCTTTCAAATTTTGAACGAATACAGTAAACATAACTCTGTCCTTCTGCCCATCAGTATATATGTTACCATGAAAGACCGAAATTTGGAGAAGGTCGACTTTCACCGGTGAATGTCAACATTCACATAGTAATGTCACCGGTGAATGTCAACATTCCCATTTGGAGAATGTCGACTTTCACCGGTGGAAGTCGACATTCTCCAGTTTCGGTCTTTCACAGTAACATATATATGAACACCAAAACCCAAATATGCGCGGAACAGGTTATATGAAATTTAACACATAATTTTATCATCTGAATTGTAGATGTGTTGCAAATGTTGGACCATATTCGGCAAAGCGTTGATTGTCTGTCTTTTAGAGGGAATGTGAACCGGGTAACTTAAAAATGCAACTAGTTAGATAAATAAAAAAATTTATGCGGTTTTGGCATTAAAATTTCAAAATTTTATCAGATTTTGGACCTACCCAGTCCAAGACAAGAGATCCAAATTCACACTCGATTCTCTTCACTGAACTACGAAACTTTGCACAAAGGCCGCTTCTTTTTTTATCTCGTTAGAATTTATAGGTTTTTATGGCTATTATTTTAGTTTCTTTACACATTGTGAATTTAGTTCAGAATTAACCCCTTCATACCGAACGAGGTGGTCCCGGGCGGTCTAAAAATTTCCCCTTAACAACGACGAAGGCCGGTCTGAGGCAGTCGGCTTCTTTTGAGTAAAGGTGAGGTTCTGAGATCGCTTAGGAGATAAGCGCGGTTGGGGGTCCAATTATCATTGCTAACCACAGTCCATTTCCGTGCGCTTTAAGGGAAGGATATAGAAAGTGGTGTGGGGGAAATGACCACCCTTATTGGGAGAGTCCAACTCAAGTAGTTTCCTTCCGAAAAGTCGTAGTTTAAAAGAGCTAGAAGAAAAAACTCACCTAGGGATTAAAGAGTTAACTCATTAAATTATAGTAGATCATATATGTTCTTGTTATGAAATTCTTATGATAATTGATGAACTTGCTAATAAAGAATAATTGCTCAGGAATTTTCACTTTAGATTCGGAATAACATATTTTATAATCACATACCATGGGTTTCTATAATATCATTCAAGAGATTTTACTAAAGCTGTTGGAGGCAAGAAGAGTTTTTTTTTTAAATTACAGTATAATACACGTTGCATTTCTGACTATACGATATAGATAGCATTTCTTGGTTATTTAAAACACATACTATTGTTCTATTAACGAGGTGAATTTCAGATTACATTCCGAAAATTACAATATGCATGTAAAAACTCCTCTCCATCAGCGTCTTTGAAATAATAAATACTATAACTTTCTCAGCCTCACCGTTTGTTCCATATAAGTTCCACAAGCATCTTCTAAATAACGAATCAGCTCATTATCTTTTCCATCAAAATCACAATTCTTATCCGTTTCGAAGTTGCAAAAGGTTCAGATGCTAATTCTCATAGCCAGATGTAAATTATTACATGTAATAATTTTGACATTTCGCAGGGGATCCAAAAGAAGTCCCAGAACTCATTCTATCGCATGTTGTTTTTCACATTTTGAAAGCGGTTTTTTTTTCTACCTACAGCTACAGCACTTTACCCCCCTGACAAAGCTGTCGCGATAATGTAAATCTTTAAATCCAACGTATACTGTCATTAATTTAGATTTGCTTAGCTTAACACATTGTGTGCATTAAATTACATGCTCGCTTTAGACAACGTGTCAACCATAAAAGAAACAGTGAACGTATTCTGCAGACATCTATTAACATGCCCAGCTTAACTAAACTGGTTCGTAAGTCAAATTCTGGAATTAAAATTTTGCTGTTGTGTAATTTGAGGAAAACTTTGTTTTACGTTTCCTTCTCCTAAAGTGTTAATAATGTCTTTTTTTTTAGATCACACAAAAAGGACTCGGAAAGGACGAATTTGATCAAAACGGATTTTTTTGGACAAATATCGTAATATTTAAGGATGGTCAGATGAAAAGGAGATAACCCGACTCTCACCCCACTCTCCTAATTCAAACTGGGGACAAAAGTCAGAATGCTCTTCCCGAAAATAGATTTAATGTGCCCACATACACAACCGATTTTTAAGGTAATTTGGTCTCGAAACTAAAACACTTGTACAACCAGGCCAAGATTGAACCACCGTGGCCCTATATGGAGCAAAGCTCCATTGTCTGTTAACAAACTTATTGGTTAAAAGATATCATTGAAGAGAGTCAAATTGTGCTCAGACGTATGAGCTTCGTACCTAATTTAACACTATTTTTTATTTTGTATAAATTATCTAAAGATGGTCCATCTTCACTACGTATTTAGTTTTAATATATAACATAACTAATATTTTTTAAAGAATTTGCAGCTTAGATACAACGAGCATTGGTATAATCTATATAAGGTATTTTTCGGCTTCAATATCAATCCATCAAAATAATCTAACAATGGTGACGAAAGACCCCTTCATATGTCATGCCATAGGTAGAAGTGCTTATCGTATTCCAATACAAAAGTAAATATGAAAAATGCAGAAAATATTTTATAAAATGTCCAGCACATATTTAAAAATTAATCTTATCACTCAAGACACAATCTGCGGTTTCACACTTGTCTATTTTTCTCTAATTTTTTTCCTTTTGATAACTTTAATAAAAAGTCAAACCATATTTGAATCAACCCAGGGATTAAAAAAAAAGAAAGTAAGTAATCCACCATCGCCAGGAAATGGCAATGCGCTTAGATCCATTACCGTATATACGTTCTGTGAAACTCTTTCCTCACATTTACCCTGAAATGCTAAAAACCGCAGTAAAAGAATTTGATCCCAAAAGTCATTTTGTCGTAAACAGGGAATAACATAAATCGCCGTCGGCTTTCCTTCCGAATTTTCTCGACGATAACCGAAACTGCCACGAATATTCACCGAGGGAAATTACTTTTTGTCTAAACAGCCATATCGTATTCCACAAGGATACATCATTCTTTAGCCTTTATCCTGTTTCGAAATTTAGCTCCTCGTCTTAAGAAACATACGTTTCTCAGACAACACAGGATTACTATTCATATTATAGAAGAAAAATATCGTTTAGTCTGGGGTTTATTATTCAGCCATTATTTCTATTAAATTAAAATAACGTAGAAGAGCATCAGAAGTAAACACAATACCTAAACTTCCTTTTATAGTGTACTCTTTATTCGCATCGTTGTTAAATATCGTGAGCATGATCTCATAGTGTTTTGATGTAACGTTATAGATTAAGAACTAGACGTGGAATTTTTGTAAACAGATATTTTGCCTTTCTTTTACAGGGGAGGAATAAATTCTGTAATTACGAACTGTATCTTGTTTTGGAATTATTCAAACTAAAGGAAATAATGTAACATGTGTGACTGAAAGTGTAGTGCGACTTGCAGAAGAGGAATTGAAAATAATGAAGTTTGTTTGACAGAAATATATTTGTAGAAGAATTTCTTGGATGCTATATAGTTCTTTTAGGATTCTCTTTGAAGTAACGAGTAAATATGAGGAAACTTTTTATTGATTTTACTAAAAAGTAATTTTTAAATACTTCCATTTAACTTGACATGTTTCATGTTTGTAAAGATGGAATTTTGTAATCGAATTTTCACCTCTTCGTGGATGTGATCTCATTATTAAGTTTTATACACTTTGTCAATCCCCGTGACAACACGCTATTTCACTGTTTTCGGAAGATAATTATAAGTTAATGATTAATTTGATTAAATTTTGATCCCAAACGAATGGCGCCACCTGGTTGTGGATTTAAGAAAAATGGTTACCAGATTACACAATATTTATAATAATGAATTATAAATTTAAAAAATTAAATGCTGAAAATAATCAAATTAACAAATATCTACATTTTAGTATGATAAAAAAGATTTGTGTATAGAAATTATTTCAATTAATTTTATTTAAAACATGTAGACTGTATTGCACATATAGCAGTCTTTGAAATGAATTGTTTAATACAAGTTATTCTGCTTTGATCTGAAAGGGTATTTTTCCTGCTTTGATAGAAGGGAAACTTTTTGCTGATTCATCATTCATTTGAAAAATTCATCTCTTTAATGTATGAAAAATTTTAAGAATATTTTTAAACGCATTTTAGCTGCCTTGAAACGCATTAAATAATTCACCTTTATTTTAAGAAATAATTAAACTTCTGTGTGGAAGATGAAATGGTTTTTAATTGTCAAAAATACGTCTACTTTTCAATCATATTAAATAGTTCGACATTCGTGTTCCATTTTTCTCTGTATTTATTTATTCACAAAATATTCATTATCTTTTTAAACCAATAAACTGTAATGTTTAATTACTTTTATAGATTGTATATCTAAATTAAATCGTTTAATAATAAATACTCTATTATTCATTGCAGTTGATTATTATTCATACCTGTTTCAAGATTAATTAAAAAAACGCCAGAATCTCAAATTTCTTAATTTCTTTCTGGTTTAATTTTTAAGAAATTTTTGAAGCAGAGATTTTGTTTAATTAATAATTTTTGCTGTAATTATTGATAAAATGTAATTAGGATAATTTCTATGATAGTTACTGGATAGGCGCCTACAAATTTTGAAGAAAGATCAAATGACGAAGGCAATACCTGAGCAAAAACTAAACCCTGCAAACTTCCATACAACGCTAAATTTAAAATATATGACTCCGAAGTAAGATTTCACATACATTCTACATACACTATATGCCCAAAAGTATCCGGACACCTGCAGATTTTCACATTTTTTAGAATTTCTCCGGAATGGTTTAACTGACTGCCTTGAAACTTCGGACACATAAAGAATGGACAATAACTCACATTTTACATTGGAGATTAGGTCCTGAGAGCAATTAGGGGACCGTCTACAAACTGATGAAGACAAAACCGTTTTTGGACCACCTCGCTTCACAGAATACGGATAACAAGATGAAACTTTCAGAAATGGTAATGTTTAATGTGCATAATATTTACAGGAATTTTTGTATATTCAGCACAAATATTTGGGAAGATATAAAGGTTTTCTTAAAAATTCTCAAATTTTCGCACCTGTTTTTTTGCTTATAACATGCAGAGGTTTCTATTATATTATACGAAACTTATAGAAAACATGACAATATGTTAAAGAAGCATTTTATAAAAATTTAGAAAATATTATTTGAATATTACAGGAATTATGAGCATTTTTAGTCAATAATGTATTACTGCGCATGCGCTATCATACTGTAATTTTTCTTTCAAAACTTTAAAGCCAGATATATAGGGCAATTTATACAAAAAAATCAGTTTAATATTATTAGTATTCAGAAAGATATCGTCATTACAACGAGCAGAATTTTAGCCCTTGTCGAAGAGAAGCTAAAAGATGAGGGGTTGTACACAAATTGATATTTTTTTAAACTTATATGTTTAAATATTTATATTGAATTGTATAATGGTTAGAATTTGCTGAATACCCATGAAGACTTATTAATTTACGTGCATAACTTGAATTCCAGCTAATTAGGCACTATAAATAACAAAAATGTTATTACTTTCATTGTATTATTTACATGATTATTAACAAGTTACATATTACAATTTTACGGTCAAACGATATTTTTAAATATATTTCTTTTATGACGAAACGATTTTTTATCGAATTAATTTATTTTCTTAAAATATTTTAATAATTCTACATATATATTTTTTTATATGTTACGAATATTAGATGTGTTCATGGGTATTCAGCAAATTCTAACCACTATAAAATTCAATATAAATATTTAAAAATATAAGTTTAAAAAATATCAATTTGTGTACAACCCCTCATCTTTTAGCTTCTCTTCGACAGGAGCTAAAATTCTGCTCGTTGTAATGCCGATATCTTTCTGAATACTAATGATATTGAACTGATTTTTTTTATATAAGTTGCCCTATATATCTGGCTTTAAAGTGTTGAAAGAAAAATTACAGTATGTTTCGCGCATGCGCAGTAAAACATTATTTACTTAAAATGTTCATAATTCCTGTAATATTAAAATAATCTTTTCCAAATTTATACACAATGCTTCCCTTACATATTGTCATGTTTTCTATAAGTTTCGTATAATATAATAGAAACCTCTGCATGTTATAAGCAAAAAACAGGTGCGAAAATTTGAGATTTTTTAATAAAGCCTTTATATCTTCCCAAATATTTGTGCTGAATTTACAAAAATTCCTGTAAATATTACGCACATTAAACATTACCATTTCTGAAAGTTTCATCTTGTTACCTGTATTCTGTGAAGCGAAGTGGGCTAAAAACTGTTTTGTCTTCATCAGTTTGTAGACGGTCCCCTAATTGCCCTCAGGACCGAATCTTCAATATAAAATGTGAGTTATTGTCTATTCTTTACATGTCCGAAGTTTCAAGTTATTCAGTTAAACCATTCCGGAGAAATTCTAAAAAATGTGAAATTCTGCAAGTGTCCGGATACTTTTGGGCATATAGTGTATACAGCGATGGAATTCTATTTTCAATCTGCGATCCTACGATTACAGATGCAAGATCCTCTCATTTGACCACCGGAGTTCCAGCGACATTGAGAAACAAAAACAAAAAAAAAACCGTTATTAATTCATAAAAAAGGCCGTCTTATACCTTTCAAGGACTTATGCCACAATAAAATTCTTTTTCTTGTTTTGGAGCTATTCAAAACTTTTGAGCCAGCCCTCAGTATCAAAAACCTATCAATATCTTCAAGAGTAAATGTTTAATATAACTATGTTCCAGTAAATGCATCACGTTCATTCTTTATAGAGCTTAAAACAAACTTCTTTACAATATTCGACTTTCTTCCGATTTCTTTTTTATATACAGTACTATTGCTCAGCTAGCAGCCTAGGTATTATTTTGATATTAAAATAAATTTTGCACAGAATTTACTATTTGCCATTATATAATTTATTATTGAAATATGATTGACATGTGTTGAATTTCTGAACTGTGCTCCAAATTAGAAGGAACCATATTTACATCTAAGAAACTTATCTGATTCCTTTGGCGAAAGAAGTTCTTTCGCAGAATTCATTTGCCTTGTGTAAATAAAGCCGAGTATTCGAACTTCCTTTCAACTAATAGAGGGTATTCAAGCGAATAGTCAAATGAAAAGACAAACTCATCAACTTAGTTTTTCTTTAGGGACGATGAGTATACATACTAGTAATTAATTTAAGATTTGTAGAACAAAAATTGTGTCGTGTGCTGAAAACCGTTTTGTTCATGTTTCTCGGGGGATTTAGAACATGGAACTCCCTAAAGTTTACGTTTACAAAACTATGTTACTCCACTTGTTTGCTTAGTTAATCTAAATTTACTTGCCTTCCTTATTCACCTCTAAGGATCCATATTTGGAAAATAATGATCTGATGGTGGTATTCAAGTAATAGGTTGAGCACTGCATATACAATTAATACTTAATCCTCTAATAGTGGAAATTGTTTTCTTCAATTATGTAACATTACTAAAAAAGAAGAATCGAGTCAACAAATATCTACTTGTACTTTCAACGAATTCATCAGTTTCCCCTGATATATTACATTGAATGAATTTTTGTAATTTTAAATTTTCCTGTCTGCTTTTTTTCATTTCATTTTCTTGTGTTTCTGTCTTCGCTATTTCCTATTTTAGTATATCAGAGTTAAACTATTATAAGTCTAATTTTGATGTTTTCATCGCATTTGCATTATCCCGATCATATTTCTGAGTAAAGTCTCGTGACTGTAGGTCAGACAAAAACAGCAGCTCTCAAAAGTAAATAAATAATACAGCAAGATATACATTGCACTCTGGAACTTGGTTGTCTTGTAAAATGTTAAAATCGTGACTTACGATAGTTTCCCTTTGACATACGGATTTTAGGCTTTGGATAGATGAAACATAACATATCTAAAAGAAGACTCAAGCGCTATCGCTGATGTATTGCACTTCCTCAATATAGCTAATCAACAAACCATTATATCTACAATGCAAGATTTCTTTTCTTGATTCAAGACTGATAGAAAACACAGAATGGTATTTTCTCAGTGTAGTTCCAAAGACCTATATATGTTTGCAACTTGTCGAAGTACTTTAAGATCTGACGTTAAAATTGTCCGCTACAAAGAGAGTTTTTGAGTGTTTAAAAAACAGCATGTAGTGAAAGTTTAAATTTACCTACAAATTTGAAGTGACTTTTGAGTGGTTGCCGGAGAGTAATCAACTTTTTTTTTATTTTTAACTTTTTATTTTACAAACTTCTTTAATGTGAAAAGATTTTAATGGATATTGTAAGATTAATGGGTTGTTCTTGTATCAGTTTCAGTAATTTTCTCTGGTTTAACCGATGGTTACCTATGCTCCAGCGTTTGCTTTGAAACCATCTTGAACATAATCAAATGTTTCAAATTTTCTTATCAGAAACACTACAATTTCTCTAGCAGATTTAGAACGGATTTTTACTTTCTCGTATACTAAGTATACTAAGAGAAAATATAATAATCGTAAAAAAAAAAAATCGAACTTGAGATTTTGATGAATCTCCACGTTTTAGACCTCCCTGAGTCCGAAAAACACAATTTAGGAATTATGTGTCTGTTTGTGTGTATGTGAACACGATAACTAAAAAACTATTAAAGATAGAGAAATTAAACTTGGCATGTGATCTTTACACAAAATTTGTAAGTTTCTATGGATTTTTGGACAAAATCCGAACACGGGAAGTCTGTCTGTCCATTTTCATCTGAACACAATAACTCAAAAACTTAAATGGCTAGTTAGATAACATTTGGTACACAGTTTTATCATCCGGAATGTAGGTCCGTATCAAATTTTGGACTAAATCCGTCAAAGGGTTGACTGTCTGTCGATCTGTTTAATCGCATACTTGTCAACACGACAACTCCTTAAACCTCTTAAATAGATAAATAAAAATTTATATGTCGTCTTCTTATCTTAATTGTCGATATGTGTCCAATTTTGGTTTTAGTCGGTTTAAAAAAAGGCGTTCAAATCGCATAACGATTTTCTTTACCTTACGCAAGGCCATTTGCATATTGGCGAGAATCCGCCTTTCGCGTTTTATGCAGTTTGAATTATTTTATCTCCACTTGTGTTAGGGACGCGTGTAGTATTTTACTTCAGTTTGAATTATTTTTTCTCCACACTTGTTAAGGAATCGTACATGTTACTGCCGCTCTGTGTGTGTTTTTCTCCACCCGCGTTAGGGCGGATAAGAGAAAGTTTTGGGGAAACACTCCCGCTGGTTTTTAATGGTAAAGTTGACTTCCGTCGAAACATTGTCGCATTTTAAACACATAATTATCGATATTTAAAATTAAAAATAAGTCTCTTTTCGATTGAATATGACGATTTGGAAGGCTTTTTGAAATAAATTGGAAATTACTTAATGGAATTTACTACAATGCTCTCTCTCTCTCCTTTCATGCAATTTTAGTGACATCTAGCGTGTCTCTGAGAAGTTATTTCAGGTCAAAGCTCTAGGTTAATCTATGCGCATACTATATAAAGGGGTCTTGTCATTTTTTCTTGTCAGAGTTCCATTTTCAAACTTTTGTCTATTTACCTTAAAATATAGCATATAAGAAAACAAATATAAAATTACAAAATTTTGAAAACAAAAATTCTATATTACAAATGCGATTGATTTTTTATATATTTCTTTGCTTTATTCTAGAATCTTTTCATTTGTAACGTCGAAGTGCTTTTGAGGGGCAGGGTGATAATGGCTTGTTTTAACATTTATTCGTTAGGCGTTACGCAAAAAAAGCACTTTTGAATATCACTGGGAAACCTCTCCTCCTGCAACGCGATTTAGCATGATATTCTTTCCTTTAATCAATTTTTTTTTCATTTTACTCGTTTTGTCTTGTTTTTTCCATGGTTCTTTCTTGCTTACAATGTTATACCTTAAAATATCTATAATGCTTTGAAATGGAAATCATTAATATTTAAATTACTCAGTAGCGTTGACTTTATACATTTTTAACGAAAGATATGAATTTTTGAAGCCGTACACATAATACTGTTTTCTCACTTTTATGAATACATGAGAAATGCCTTATATCATCATCAGTATATAACGAAATCTTTGAAATTTCGAGATTTCAGTTAACTTTAAATGCCTTTTTATTTTAAAAGGTTTAAAAGTTTCTTCTTATTGTCTGTTATTGATAAATCCGATTTTTCAAAAGTCTTCTCGACATTCACTTTTATTATGTTGTAGAAATAAGCAAATAAAGTTTAATCTCAATAGGGAATATTTGTAATCTAAACTTTAAAAAAATTAAAAAATTAATTTCATAAATTTTGGAATTTTCTATAAAATTAATTTTCTAAAAGCATTACAATTCAATTAAAAAATGCAACATATCACTTAGAAGTACCGAAATTGTGCAAAGCATTAAAATACCGATTTATGTTTAAACCCAGATAAATATTTATGAAAATGAGACACTAAGGAACAAATCAGAACTGTACTTAACTTTCCAAAATGTATTGAATAAACCATAATATTTTGTTGCAATGCATTGATTTATATGAAGACAGCGACATTATATTAAGTACCGTTGATATTATATCTGTATTATTTTTGTATGTCATGATGCACGGCGGAGTAGAAGACATCATGAAATTTTTCTTTCACACATATTATCAGTTCCTTGCGAAGTATAATATTATATATAAATCTATGTTTTGTTAAGCATTATTGATCACACATATTGCATGAATATTCGTTTTCTTCCGGCAGGATGATAAAATTCCACAGATTATACCGATTTCATGATAAAACTGAAAAATAAACAACTTTATATTATTGACTTTTGCCTTATTTTAAGAGATTTATATACTTTTGCACTATAATACTATTAATAAAATGTTCGCAGTTGCTAACGAATGTATTTATTCCTGCTTTACGACAGTTAAAATGTCTTGGTCAGTAAGCGATAATATTAAGAAACACAGTTTTTTAAATTTCTGTTTTCAAAAATATTTTACGAAATAAAAAAAAAACTTTTTTTTTTCAAATTTCTCTGAGAAAGTGTAAAAAAGTCTTAAAGCTAGTGTTTTTCAAAGTTCGGAAAGGTTTCCATAAACTATTCAAAAAATTTTGAATTTCTAAAAATTCATTTAAATAATAAAAAAGGACTGCAGTTTTTTGACATTCTAATTCTAATTCTTAGTAATTCTATTTTTTCATAATATAACTGCTATTTGAGCATAATATTCTTGTGCATGGTGGGAAAGAGTTCCAATGCTGCAATGACCGCAACACATGGAATAATATTTTACTTTTAATTCTTTTTATAAATTTAAACATATGGAATAATGTTTTACTTTTAATTATTCTTATAATTTTAAACGTATGGAATAATGTTTTACTTGTAATTCTTCTTGTAAATTCAAACATGACGATATAGAACTAAAGAAAAAAAAGAGAAGACAGACCTCAAATGCTAATAAGGAGATTCTGTTGCTCTCGCATGTAACTCATGAAACCGCATCTAAATATCAATTGCATCTTACTTAAGGGAAGATGTCCATTGAAGCAACCTTTTGAAGTTTTGAACATGACTACGTGGAACACATATTTTAGAAAAACACTTAAAATTCTCATCCAGGCTCACGCTTCTCTAATTGCTGTAGAACCTCTCATGCGCACACCTGTTTGCGGTAGGAAGACGAATCATTAATACACAGCAAATGAAGGCAAGGATAATCATTTTTACTGTCGACCTTTCCTTAAAGAAGGATACCTGCTAAAAGTTGCTCCGTAATCAAATCGGTATTCTCAGCACCTTGCTTAACATTTATTACCACCAAGGTTAAACAGAAGTCCTTTCTCATTCAGACTTATTTATTCATGCAGTCTCTTTTTATTCTGAATTTGTTTAGTAGAATTCCTCGAGGATTGCATTCGCTAGTATTGCTGAATAAATTCAGACAGTTAAGACACCAGTTTAATTCGGCATCAAGAGAAAAACACATCCTATCGAATATTTAAGTATTTTATTTATGATCCAACAAATCTTATTTTAAAATTCACAAGAACTTTAACTCTCTGAGCGCCCAACTAATATGGACTTTTATCTTTCAGGTTAGAAAACTTAGTTTTTAAAGGAAATGAATCGATCTTTTTTGTATTTAATTATATCTTTGGAATCTTAAGAAAACTTTATCCATGTTTGTTTAAGAAAATATACATATAAATATGACCTATCTGCTTTTTTGTTTAAAAGTACTCTTTATAGACTACAAGCCATTTGATAAGATAAGTAGTGTTTTATACTTTGTCAACGATTATTGATCTTTCAGTTACCATATGCATCTTTCGGTTATTTCCTGACTTTTGGGCTGCATCGAATTCAATGTTGGAAGTAGAGAGTGGTCGAAAAAAATGTGTGTGACCACACACATTGGACATCTATTACATGAAGAATAATAAACTTTTGTCGAAGTTCCAAAAGTGTAATTAATACAAGTGTAGAATGATGCCGATTAAAAGTCGATATATTGGCCTTTATTTTCTAGGTATTTCAAAAAATTTATGGAGAGTGAGATGCATTGAGTGAGCATAACCTAAGAGCTCTCTTTTCCAGGGATGGGCACGCCCTGATGTACAAGGGGAGGGTGTTATGATAACTCTTTCTAATTTTCGCCAGATATTCATTTATCTACTAGTTGAATAGCCCGTTGCGTGAAAAGGGTACAAACATTTGCCCCGAAGGAGGGCATAGCATCTCTGACAGGAGAGCTTGGCCCCCCGGACACTCCACTGGCGCAAGCCCTGCTCTTTTCTTTATAACCATTGGTTCTCTAGATTTTATTCAAAATATGCCTTCGATTTATCTGCAACTCAAATTTATTATGATATTAATTCAGATGAAAACTAGTATGTTAATTAGTTCGATTTATGAAACTCTAAAGTACGATATTAATGTTTCATGTAAAGGTTATTTGAGGTGTGGATACATTTTTGGGAGAGATTTTATTGCTATTCTCCACAACTTAGATTGCAGTGCAGATGCTTTAAATATTCATGCAGTCTTTATCAATAGTATTCTTTCGTTCTTCACAAAGCAACACCTAAGAATATACCAATTAAATATAAATTTCGTTACAATATGAAAACTGTTGGTAAATTTTGTTTTGGAATAAATTGATACTAAAACCATTTAAAAATGCATTGAAAAAATGATATATTTTATGACATGTTTGGTAAATGAGCAGTATAATTTAATTATTTTAAATGAAATTATATGCTTTAGCGTGGGTTTTCTACTGGGTATCACTATAATGCATTTAATACGCATCACTGAATAGTTAATATTTAAGCAATTTTACGTTGGTTTAAGAAAGTGTTTTGGGTATTAAAATTTTCATATTTGTAGCATTAAGCAAAAAAAGAAATTAAAACATTTAAAAAGTTCCAAACCACTTGGGCATACTGCAATTTTAGGTAATTTTAGAAGATAATAATTGATGATAATCTAGAATGTTTGGTTGTGCAACAATGGGTGTCATATACCTGTAAAATTTTTGTAAAAGGATTTTGTTAGAAAGTGTCATAATGTTTCGGAATATATTCACATGTATGATATAAATTCTCATAAAATCCTATCCTTCCATTTATATATAGATGTTAAAGAATCAGCATCAGTAGTAATCTATAGGTTTCTGCATAGTCAAAGAAAGAAATATGAATAATATCAATGAATAATTGTTTTCAGAAACGGTGATACCCGCTATATATCATTTAAAAACATGCAAGGAAGAATTTCTGCACAACTATCAAATATGTTATTTATTATCCTAGATTTTCTCTTGTTTATTTTTCATGTAACTGTTACAGAATTTTAGAAAAAAAGGTTTATATGGCGATATGCATTTATATAATACTAAACCGTTATCGAAAGATTATTTTTAAACATTATATTGGCGAGGGCCAGTTGGTTTAGTCATGTTCTGAGATCATTTGATTTCAAGTTACAGACACGTTTCTATGCGGTAGCGTTGCCTACGTATGGTTCGCATCTTCGTCCATATTGCATGCATCTTTATAAATACTTTTGTATGCTTAAGTTAAATGAATACGATTATGAGGCGCTACTGTGAAACTATCGTCAGTAATAAAATCTAATTAAGATTAGCCTTGATGGTATTAGGTAGAATTCCATTTTCAAATTCTCTTCATAGAATGCCATTCTGGGCAAGAAGATGTAAAGGATTTTATGTATTTCTATATTGAAACGAGTATTAGCAAGACAACAGAATATTAATCATGTTTTATGGTGGTAAATTCGTTACTGCTATATCTTTTATCTTATTATCTTAAATAATTACGTTAGAATATTTAAGATAATATTCATGAACCAATGTGACAAAATGTTCCGTTATCCAGTTGATTTCACCATATTATTTTATCGCTGATATGTTATTCAAGAATAAATTGTTATTCTGATAATTATATATTCCTGGAAAAGGCAATTCCCAGTGAAAAAAAGATACAATCTAATAATTTTCAAGATGAGTTGATTTGACAATTTAATTACCCCTCGAATAATTTGATTAAATTTTGTCAGACAAAATATTCCAGTTAATAACAAAAGCTTTTAAATAGAATAAAAAGCGAGATTGAGAGATAAAAATTTATTCTAACCTTTTTAGTAATTTCTTGAACTACTAAAAAGTTCAGAATAAATTTTTATCACGAATTCTCTCGAAAAATTTTATTCTTCTCTATTTTTTATGTGGAGTTCCTGTTTCCTAAGTATTCATTAAAATATATTGAAATTAAATATATGAATATTCATTGCCAAAGACATTCAAAGTAAATTTTGTAAATAGCTATTTCATTGGAAAATTAATTATGAAAGAATTACACTTTTATTGCTATTGAAATTAGTATGATGCTAAATGATTCATAGCGTTCAAAAATTCTAAGATACTTTCCATGAATAAAGTCTATCTTTTATCTTTTTCTGGTTTTGTATTTATTCATAAAATATAGAAATTTTGCTCTACTGAAAATGAATTTTTTATATTTTTTAAATGAGGTTTTAAAAATTATTTAATCAGGTACACTCTGTGAAGCTTAAAACGATTTCCCTTTTAACAGACACTTTTTTATATTTTGAGACGAGTGTTTCATACAAAATTAAGTTACCTCGGTATATCAAGAAGAGACTCACTCAATAACATGAAAGAGGTATTTTAAAACTGCTTTAATTTCAGTTAAATTAGCATTCCGTCTGAATTCTCACGAAGGTTATTTCTCAAATGATCTTTTTATTTTGATCAGAGGTAAAATGACGAGGAAATTCGCTGAGCTGGCACTCTTTTCTCTAATTTCTACACCACTCCGTAGGTTGAAATCTTGTCCCTAGTGGGTTTAACCCTCCATCTTGTCCCTGGTGGGTTTAACCCTCCATCTTGTCCCTGGTGGGTTTAACCCTCCATCTTGCGCAATATTCACTCCAACGAATTTGGACGCAATGTGCCTGACAGCCACAGGTAAATTATCTCGTAATTAATATTGTTAATATCTATTAATTTTAATTTAAACATTCTAAAATTAATCAATGACCTTCGTATCGAGGTTTAAAAGAAAAAGTGGAATACTGTTGCAAAAAAGTCGCCATGAAGCTAAGACACGAGAACCACGTACTTCTTCACTTTCGGATCGTAAGACACCAAAGTCATCCCAGCATTTAAACCAAACATGCTGGTGTACTGTTTCGTTCCTTTGACCAAAGCAAATTTTGGGGTCAACCATTTTTACAACAATAAATTTTGCATGATAAAGTCATGAAATGAGTAAAATAATTATCTGTGATAAAAAAAAATAATCTGATATTACGAACAATCATGTGGGTGATGAATTCGGGCGTATTGAGCCTGTGAGACCAGTATGAGGATATCTGCACTCCACGTAGTGTTCAAATCAATTTAATTGGGTTTTTTCTAAACATCAGGTAAAGAAAGGAGACTACTATTTGGTACAGACTTCTACTTTTCCTGGCAGTGGAGGCCGGACGAAATAGTTCTGAGCTGTACCTGCCAAGCCGATTGCATCCGACGGAGGGAGACTTATTTACTTAGGTGGAAGTGGGCTTCGATACCACTACCTCTGGTACAGAGAGCGAAAACTCTCCACTACATTGCCGCAGCACAGCAATGAGGGACATTCATACAGGTAGTTCGTATTGTTGTATAGTATATCGTAGTTATAAAATGCTATTTTTTATAATGAGTTAAAAATGTAATTTATAGAAATTGAATATTTCATTTATTTAAATATCTCTCAAAACTGTCAATCAATTGATTAATTTCGATTAATATAATATACAATACGTAGCAATGAAATAAATATTATGTTCCACAACACTATTGAAATGTGATAGATGTTAGTTTAGCTATATTAACGTCCTGTTTTGAAACAACTCTAGGAAAATTTTGAGATGGACCTCGTATTTTTGAACCACGATCAGATGACGAGGACGACACCGGGACTGAAATGCCCCATCTCTAGAACTCCTCAACACGCAAGGAAGATGACGTTGGTTTCCTACGGATGATTTAAAATGAAACAGGACCACACACAAATGCGAATCTTCAGTGAAATCGGGTTTGGAACCTGGAAACCTCCGGCTCTGAAGCTGCGAAATTACCACAAGGCTACTATGAAGGGGATCGAGTTGCCTCCTACTAATCAAGGGTCGTACCTCTGTCTGAGGGGTCGTCGCATGTGCCGATAGTAATGAGGGCTTTAATGTGGGGGCATTATGCCCTATTAATTGACGCAGTGGCCGGATCATTTATGATTTCGATGCGCGCTACGTCTGGACGGGAGTAACTCTTATATGGTTTTATGGTTACCACTAGGCCACCGCAGTCCAACATATCTCGAATAAGCATATAATAACGTTATAATTAGTTGCATTTGCTATTCTTAGTTATAACGCATGCTATAACAAAGCTCATGAAAGAAGGAAAGATAATGGAGCCAACTCACGAGACGACTAAGTCACAATACAAAAGTCAGTGCGTATCCATTAACATTCAGCTGAACGCCGTCATAGTGTGCTGTGATGTCCCATCCTTTATTTCCTATTTTCAACTGCGCAATGGATTACAAAATAAAAGAGTTAGGGTCATTTTGAATGCCATGTGGATGAATTGAGTGCATTGTTTGCTAAGGATAATATATATAAATTAAGACAATACACAGGAATGTTAAGCTGAGAAAACGTACAAATAAAAATCAACATTGACAATCTTTCTACTTAAAATTTCATATTTGATTTGTAAATAAAAAAAGAATATAAAACATATTTTGTATCTATAAGCATAATTTTATTAATATTTTCGTAAGCATAATCTATTCAAAAAACTTTTGTCGAAATATATAGGGATAAATCTAAAGTTTTTATATAATGCTTCATGTTTTTTATTACTTGGATCATTTAATATTCTTAAGTATTATCCAGTACTACACCAGAAATTCCAGTTCAGCTCAAGACATTCACTGAATAAAAGTAGACATCAATACGAAGACTTTCCTGAAGTAACATAACTTCTGCGTGCATCGACGATAAGATAGAAGTTTCCCTTCGAAATAAAATAGCGGAACTGGATAGATAGGTGCTTTCACGAGAACCTTTCGAGCTCAAGTTGGGATCTCGAAATACTTAAGTGCCGACTTCTCCTGAAATCAGTCGAGGAGCACTTTCCCTGATGTGTGCGAGCTTTCCATCTAGACTATTGCCCATAAAACTTGCACAACTTGAGGCTTATGAACCGTCCGTTTCAAATTCTCACGACAAATGATGAGCATGTCGTCTGGAAAAGTAATAATTCTATATAGGAATAGCACATATAGATATCGCGAGTACGTGATTTTTCTGCTTATAGTTTATTCAAGAAAGTTTTGCTAAAAGTTTTGGTGTGTACGGTAGTCATTTATTTTCGGTAAAATCGATTTAATGGTGATAGTTATTCATTTCTTTTTATTTTATTGTCAGTAGTTTTGAATTCCTTGCCCGGTATGAAATTATTTAGATTAGTATTCAATAATAGTTGGATAACTGAACTATCGACCAATGATAAATAATGATATTTAAAGACGTTTGAATAGCATTGCATGACTCTATTTTATATTAGAAGGTGATTAAAACGCATATATATTATGAACAATTATTATTATTAATAGGGGGTTACACCCCATGCTCTCTCCACTCGCCAACCCCCAAGAATCTCGTTGTGATTCTTTTGGGATCACTATGTTATCCCATGTCGTTTCTTTCCTCGCTCGCCATACAATTATGCGTTTCTAATAGTAATAAGAAATTAAACATATTAATTACTGAGAATAAATTTAAATTATTTGAAATTACAAAAACTGCTAACAATAATACTTCATCAATTTTTAAAATTTTCTTGTAGCAGAGAGATATATATGTAAATGTTAGACAGGAATCTGAATGTTATAATATAATTCTAAGATGTTCAAAAATCAAAATTATTTACATTAATCAGAAATCAGTCATTTAAAACTTCTTGGTATACACAATAGTATCATTTGCCCTAACTTCATTCCACCAAACTTCTAAACATACTCTCCTCTCAATGAATCGATGTACAGAAAAGATTCCTAACACGTATGCACACTCACGCCACGTATACACACAGATAAAGCATTTTTCTCTGTGTGGGCATTTATGTTTTAAACTTCAGAAAACTTGAGTTCTTGATTGATGATATATGCCATTTCACAACCGTTCAGCCACAAAAGCACAAAAGCAGTTTAAGGAAAAAAGTGGCTTCAACATGTTCATATTAACTATTCAAAATGAAAACCCATAATAATTATGTACTTTTAGCTTGTTAAAATTGATAAAAAAATCTTTGCCTTTTCCGCAAAATTCTTAAACTTGCATTGTTTTCAATGAAATGTTGCCCGGAAAGCTTTCCCACATCTATAAGCACTCACTCCAGTTGTAAATTAGTCACGAAAGATACAACATTTTTCTCTGAATAGTTATTTTTGTTCTTAAAAACTCAGAAATTTTCAGTTGTCTGGAGATGAAACAGCCCATTTCAAAACCTTTTAATTAAAAGGACATATTAAGAAGACATTCATTCGTTTGACTTATCGAAACTGCAAGAATTAACTCCTTTTTTTTCAACTATATAAAAAAATTCGTTTAGATTAAGGTTTAGTAAAAAGGTATGTTTCAGACGTATGCTTGCTATAAAAAAATTTCGTTGTCTCAAACTTTCCGCCGATGTAAACAACTCAAACTTGCGAGCTGTTGCCAAAAGGTGATTACCAAATTCGCCCCGATTTGGAGTCTACATAAGCCTTTTATATACATAGATTTTATATTAGTAAAAAACCAATTTTCTTCGAAATTTGATGAAAATGAGAAACATTTTGATTTGTGTTGAATCTCATACGTTTCTTTATTAATATAAGTGTCTTGTTGTCATTTATGAGACTTCATTGTGAAAAGTTTTGATTTCTAAATTCATTGAGAATTATATTCAAATTTGGAACGTTGCAAAATAGTCCGTAATATTAGGTTTATGAAACATCGTCATGAGTTATTAATACAATTGTCGAACTTGTCCACAAAAGTAACAGTTTGACTGTTTGAACTTTAAACTAGGAATAGTTTACATACTGTATTCTCAGGTTTCGATTCTCACAACGATCTGCCGTGTATGTGGGCCAGATGAACCTTAAATAATACATAAAGGGACAAAAGCCCTCCTTATGCGCAGTTAAATAATGGAAATAGGAATGTTGCAACAAACTGCGAAGGTCATGTGATTACTGTTTAAATTTATGAGCTTATCCTAAAAATTACTCTTCTGGCGCCTCAAAACTGGAAGCTAATATATAATTAGAGATTAGGGAGGTACTTATTTATTGAAGTTTTAATATTTTCAATCAGCACACCCTCCAGTGTTTTCCTTTTATTCCAAGAAACAATTAGAGACCTCATTTGTTCAAATCAGAGGTTGAGATCACGTGCTACATCGCGGTGGAAGTGGGTGTGAGTGAGTTTTGGTTTTTTGGCGCAAGAGCCAGACTTGGCCATGCTGCGCCACTCAAATGGGTGGAAGTGGGAAGCCTGTGGGTGCAAGAAGCACGCTCCATACTCCGCCGGTGACACGCCTTCAGTCTGCTCTAGTCGCTGTCCGAGTCAAATATGAGTGCAATTATGGCTTGTAATTTGAGAAGTGGTGATCGAAATATCTATTTAATTGTTGGCGAGTGTCACTAAATAAACGGAAGCAAACTTCCATCCAACCGGCAAGTACTATCGGTGTTATTTCATAATTTACGTGAGCTTAAACTGTCCCTAAGTGAAAGTGTCAATTTAGTAGTGCGGGAATGCCTGATTTTTCAGGAGAAGGCAAGCTTTCCTAAAAGAGCGATACCTCATTGTATAGAAAAAATTATGAAGATGTACTCTTATTGGCGCAATCGTCAAAAAAGGAGGACAGAAACGCAGAGAGAACATGAACGTAAGTTTACATCAGATTTCAACAATTTAATTGACACTGCTGTGGCTAACATTTTGAAAATTATAAAAATCGGGGAGAGAACATTTTTATTGAGTCAAAGAGAGCCATGGTGGAGGGAATGTCATTATGGGAATCGATTTGGATCTTATAAAGCGTGAAGGAAATGCATTATTGAGAGTCATAGAACCAGAAAACACACGGATTAAGGTTCATTGTAGTTCGGAGATCGCTGACAATTGTATGGATTCATCAGAATAATCGTCAGGCAACCAGGATATTTCTGATCAACCTGGGCCTTCATCAACTACTACCCTGACGTCTCTTGAGAGAAACAAATATGCGCAGATAGGATTAGGGAAAAAAACTGTACTGAAAAGAAAATGTTTTTAACTCCAAAATTAGTAGCTGTATTCGATCAATGACATATTAGTCAGTAAAATGTCGTTTTTGTTCTCGAAACCGTAGATGAGTCTTTAAGGCATAACCTGGATGAAATAGCAATCAATCGAAATACGATCCAAAGATATCTGGAAGATTTTCATACGAAGAACGCTACTGAGATTAAAGAGTAATTTAAAGAAAATGAACTTAATTTCGTATCCTTTCTTTGGAATGGTAAATTGCTACCTGTTTTAAAAGAATGAGATTTAAAAAGTGAAAGGCTACCTATCATTGCTGCACATTAAGATGAAGAGAAATTGGTCTGGTGCCAAAATTAGAAAAATCTTACGGGAAGGAGCAAATTATGGCTGTCTGGAGTATTCTAAAAGATTGGGGGTTGGAAGACAAGGATCAAATTCTCTGTTCTGACACCAATAGTTCCAACACAGGTCGTATCAACAGTGCGATTACATTTCTAAAGCAGTATGCAGATCGAGAGATGGTATATTTTCCATCTTGACATCAGATATGCGAAAGAGTGTTAAGAAGTGTTTCGAACATGGATTACCTCAAGTGATTTGTAGTCCAGATGCTGTTTTCTTTTCAAAAATGTCAGAGAAAAAATGGAATAATTTGGAATAAATGCGTGAAAGAAATATGTAGTGAGAGCGAAATACTGAGCATTGTAAAATATCTTTGAACTAAAGAAGGAAAAATTGAAGCAAGATCAAAGGGAGCTCGTTGAGTCCCTTAAAATAAAGATAGTCAATTTTCCAAATTTTTCAATTTTTTTAACAAGATTCATCTAATGAATATTTATAATTTAAGTCATTAGGAATTTAGATATGACATCAAAAAATTGGTTCATTCTTGCTTTTTCTTCAGAAAAAGCATTAGCATGCTTCATTTCTCAGAAAAATTTAAATTCCTTAAAGAAATTGGATTTCTGAATCTCAGTCCAGATCATTTTATAGGGACGATTCTTATTTAAAGTCATAAGAAACAATCAGGAGTAACTTTTTGTTGTCAATGATGCAGCCGAAAGAGGGGTAAAATTTATGCAAGTTTTTAATAGACTCTTAACTGAGGATGAAGAACAAAAACAATTTCTTTTTCAAGATAACAGAAAGCAGTACCCGCACTAAAAAAAGACGCTTTTCTTAAACTCGAAAATTTATTTCAATATATTGTTAAAAACTGTAAATATTTAAGTGTTTAATATGTTATCAAAATTTTATTATTGAAATTGAAAATTATTATAGCAAAATAATACAATTTTTTATATGAATAAAATATACAATTTTAAATGCTTAATTTTTAGCCATTTTTTTCTCCTACATCTTTATTTAACCCTTTGCGAACAGAGTCTTTTTTTAGAGCACTCAGTTCAGATTTTATCACTTTATGCGCCATCAAGTTTTTTCCAATTCTGCGCTTGTTTAATTATACACGAATTTAGTTTTTATTATATAATGGAATGGATGATACAAACGTGTGTGCTCGAGTTTGAGTCTCTATATTCTTCGTGAACTGGATTGTCCTCCATGTCAGTCTCAGGATTAGATTCTTGGTCGCTGTACTCCATTGATTGCTTCCTCCCTGAGATATAATAATATAAAGGATTCGTCCTAAACTTGTCTCTCTTCGCTTAATTCTTCGAAAACAGCCGAATATTGCTTTTAAGGATATACCCATTTCGTGACAAAACAACCCACACTTCGGGCATTAGTGTTCCAGTATCGAAACTCGATTCAACCATGTAAGCTGACATGAGAAAGGATAAATGCGTCAGGGTCGAATGCCTTCCTGCTGATGTGGCGCGGATGTTCGGAGAGGGGCCGGCTCAGATATCGTCCCAATTTTCTTACCATGGTTCTAACTTAGTAGTTCTGTCCCAAAATAGTCTTTGAGTTGTTTCAAAACGGTATGTAAATATAACTAAACTAAATATGTACGTATGAATGTTGTATTGAAAAAATATATGAATTTTTGAACGCATTATAATAATAATAATTCAGCATTATTTCATGGAGAGTAGTGATACATTTCTTATCCTTAGTCTTAACTTGAGTTGTCATTCAATAAATTCATACTGAAAACTTGGGAGATCCTTATTTTTTCTGTGAGATTTGGTCTTCGATATTTTCTGATTTGTTTTCTGTTTCTCTATAATTTTTTGAAGAAAGTCCTTCGTCTTTCTATTTATATTTTCACAATAATTTTGTTAGGTATTTATAGAAGTTTATTGCCTTTAAGTAACTCTGTTTATGCACTGGTGTGCAAAAATTAAGGACCATTTCTTAAAATGCAAGAAATTTAAAATTTATGCGAAAAATATGGTTCGGAATCAGTTGTAGAGAATCTTGAAACATAAATTCGAGTATCGTACACATTTTACATTGGAGATTCAGTCAAGAGGGCATTGAGGGGATCAACCAAAAATTGAGTCGGCATCTCTTTTCGTCTTCATCAATTTCTAGTTGGTCCCCTAAATGCCCTCGTGACTGAATCTCCAGTGTAAAATGTGTACGATACTCGATTGTATGTTGCATGATTCTGCACAACTGATTACGAGCCATAGTTTTCGTATTAATTGCAAATTTCCCGTATTTTATGAAACGGTCCTTAAGTTTCGCACATCAATGTATTTTAGTTTGTATTTATACATTTGGCTTCAAGTTTCCTCTATAAATAAGAGCAAAATATTATGCAAAACTATCATTGATTACTTTTAATTTTTCATGCGACCATCAGAATTGTTTATCTTATTCCAAATTGGGAAACTGAAAAAAATGCAACAAAATTTTTGAAAAAATATATATCAACGTTATGAAAAATATCCTTATCGCTCAAGACTCAAGTTGTGATTTGACATTTCTGTATTTTTTCTCAACTTTTGTTGTCTAGTACTATAAAGTAAAAATATAAATACAACTATAGTTTGCATTTATATTTTTCTGTTCAAGTTTCCTCTATCAAAATAAGCAAAACAATTTGTAAAAACTATCATTGGTAACTTTTAATGTCTCATGCTAAGGTCAGAATTTCTTATATTAAACCAAGTTGGGAAACTGAAAAAATGCAACAAAATATTCTTAAAAATATCTATCAGCAATATGAAAAATATTCTTATCACTCAAGACTCAAACCGTGTTTTGACATTTCTGTATTTTTTCTCAACTTTTAATCTCCCTATATCTTCTAAAAGAAGTTTGTTTGAATTTGGGCAGATCTGAGATTTAGAGAGAAGTAAAAAAAGAATTCTACCATCGCCACTAAATGATGTCCTGAAAATTTCCATTCTCCCACGTGTGTTTCAATCTAACTCTTTCCTGGCATTCGCTTTGCACTGCAAAAAATTGCCGTCATATAAATTGATGCAAGATTATATTTCATCGTAAACAGGGAATTATATAAATCGACGGTAACCGAAATTGACTAGAATATTGAACGGGAAGATTACTTTTTGTCCAAGCCACCTTATCGTATTCCTAAAGAATGTATCGTTCTTCGACCATTATTCTGTTTCGAAATGTATCTCCGTGTATTAAAGAAGATAGATTTTCTAATATTACAAGCTGTCTATTCATATTAAATAACAAAAATATCTTTCAGCTTATAGATCATTATTCTCCTCTTTACTCTATTGAGTGAAAATAACTGTTTCTGTAGATGTAAACAAAATGCATCGACATCTGTTTCTATAGTAGTGTAAACTTTATCCCCATGAGATGTTTATCATTTTCAAAATTATTTTTCTATACTTTACAGTGCATTGATGTGATGTTTTAAAATAAGAAGGCGCAATGGAAATTTAGCAAACAATTGTATGTCTTTCTGAAAAATGAAATAACAAGTTTGTATAAATGGGCATTGGATCCTGTTTGGGTAGTTTATAAACTAATGGAAAATATACATTCTGCTGACAGAAATATATTGTTTGCATAAATAAGAAATTGTTTACAGGAAAAACCGTCTTCGAGTAAGTAGGTAATATCTTTATTTTTTATATTTTTTAACAACATCTGAACAACAACATTAAAGATTTATTAATTGACTAATATGTTAATTGTAGCATCCCGTTTAAAGGCTACACTATGGATATAGAGGAGGATCCTCGTCAGTTTGAATTATATTTCGGCGTCATGGGTGATACCTTAACAGACACAAACTTTTCGAAGCTTCCACACCGCGGCAATTTCAAGAGTTCGAAAGATGAACCTTGTGCCTAGAGCCTTGTATCTTCCGAAGCGCCAAATGGTTCTAAACACAGGGATGAGGTGGTCCGAAGCTTTGGCAAAATTGGAATTTGAACCTCAAGTCTTCCAGTCTCGAAACCAATAGGCTTCTACTAGTAAACTACTCCTTTTATAGAATATGACAGCGCTAGAGACCTTCTAGAAGAATAAATTTAGTTATTAATGATTAAAAGCTCTTATATCTAGCATTAAAGATACATAAACTTTATACTGCAGTCCTTAGAATCATATGACAATCGGTATCTTCACTATTCAATTAACAAATATTTTCGCAGTTATACCTCTATTATTTTTCGAAAAGTTATCAGAAATCTTTTTGATAATATCCAAAACGATTTATTTCGAATTCCAACAGCCTTTGCCAAATTTACATTAAAATATATTTCAATTATATTTTGCAGTGCTCAGTTCAATGATTTATAACTGAATTGCGATTCGAGTTAGAAGCCCGTATTTGTAGAATTTCAGATCACAACTGGGAAAAGAATTGTTTACCAAAATTCATTTGTCTCGTGTAAATAAAGCCGGGTATTTGAATTTCCTTTCAACTAGCAAGAGGGATTCCGGCGGATAGTCAACGTAATGAAAAGACAAACTCATCAACTTACGCTTCGCCAGAGGGACTATGAATAAATAGTAGCACTGACAGTTCAATTCCGAAGTTTATGACAAAAATTAAGTCATGGACTGTGAAGTTTGTGTCCATGTCCGTTTTTAAGTGATATGAAATTCGGAAAGATTCGTAAAGTCATCTTTTCTTACAAAAAGGACTTGTTGCGCTATTAGCACGGTTATTAAAATCTTATTGGTGTCGTTGTTCAGCTCTAGTTAATCAACCTTTACAAACTAATGCTTCATTTTTGGTCTTAAATTTCTATTAATATCCTGGAGAAACTATTAGGACTCTGTACATTCAGCGACTTCTTATTTTTCTGTAGACTGATTTTTTAGCATTATATTAGGGGTAAATAGGATATTAAATTTCCTTTTAGTATGGATATCTTGACAGAGAATTTGGAATACGAGTCCTTTTCCTTTAAAGTCGTTAGATGACAAGATCTATCCCAGATAGAAATTTTAGTTTGCAGCAAATTTGCAGCAGACTTGCACTGCAAATCTGCAAGCTTACAGCAAATTTGACACGACAAGAGTGCAAGTGTGAAACAAGTTTGCAGCAAGTTAACGCAAGCTTCGAAGTCACCATGGGACGAACTTGCATTGCAAACTATAGTAAAAACAAAGTACGAACACAACCCGGGATAGAACTCGCGACCTACCGCTTGGTAGCCTGACGTCTATATCACTCTGCCAGCTCGACTACGAGAGGAGAAGATAGATTTCGTTACAAGATAGATTTCGAAAGACAGATTTCGAATACATCGTTCGATTCGATTCGTATACGATTTATTTTAAACTATTTTCTTGATTTCATTAATTTCTTGAGTTGATAATATGATTTGAAGTCAAAGAGAGAGAGCGATTTTCGCTAATAACTACGTTTTGCTAGTAGAATAAATTATGAAATTTGAGTTCAAAAGTAATTACTTTAAAATGGGACAAAATGTATAAGTTATTATTTTTCAACAAACATTGACTGCTTTTTTGTTTTAATTTTGTTTATAAATGTTAAAATTTCAACATTAAGAAAAAGGCTATATAGTTTTCTTTAAAGTAAAAACTTTTAGTAAAAAGATGGAAAATGTTTCAAATTTTTTTTTATAAAAAAGTGAGCTTTTTGACAAATTATCATTAATTTATTGAATTAATAAAAAAAGAAGGATGGTCTAGGAGATGCTATTAAAAATCGGATGTTCTTTTTAAAACAGAGACAAAGATAATTATCTCTTTGTGCTATGTTTGCATCAAGCTTGTTTTACAAATTTGCATTGCAAAGGAGGTGGCGCTATTTGTCACCGTGAACTTGCAGCAGGCTTGCAATGCAAGGAAGGTGGCGCTAGTTGTTACAGCGAATTTGCTACAAGTTCGCGTCAAATTTGCTATGACAAGCTAATATCAAGTCAAAATCAAACTTGCTGCAAACTTACGTGTTATCTGGGATGGTTCTTTTTGACAACCTAAGAGAGATGAAATTTCTTCTCTTCCCTTATTAGCAGTCGATTAATATATTCATCGCACACAGAACGACATAAAACAAGAGGTAAAACTATCTATATGGCGATTAGAAACCAAACAAAGTATTTACTATACAAAGGGAATGCAATTCTAATTATCTAGCTGTACAATATTAGTACTATCAATTAAGCCGAATTAAAATATTTCACATAAGTTTTCCCATAATGAAGAAGTTAATAAAGTCAATAAAGAAGCGTAAAATAAAACTACCAGCTTATAAATAAACTGACTTCATTAGTTTCAACGGCATTATTGTAAAATACTTTTCTTACAGTTTCATATTCTTAAATACATATTCTATTTTGTTTCATTTACATTTTCCACTTTTCTGTAATTTCATATTTTTACCTCAAGTATATAACAATAACAGGGTGTTCAAAGAAGACGCAAGATGGTACTGCTGGCATGCCATTTTAATCACAATAACAACAAAATAATTATTAAGTTACCGGAAAAAAAGTATCACTCATCAATGAACTAATAACCAAAAAGAAAGTTTCATTATTTAGCAAATACTGTTTTCAGGAATTATGCCCTTCTTTAAATATCTTCAAACAATTTGCAAATCATTCACTTGTACACCTGAAAAACCCAACACGCTTATAAATACCAAAAAGGCGTCATGAATAGGGAAGTAAATGCCACCTTGTAAAGCAAGAAAACATAAATACGACATTAGTATAAGATTTTAAAATTAGACAAATCCTTCTTATTTTCTATAGAACACCGTTTATATTTTATTTTTTATGGGAATCAATAAATGGTGAAACTTCCCCTTTTATAAAAGTAGTAAGAATAAAAGCTTCTCATCCAAAAATATACATTATGAAATGTTAGGTTTTTTTATGCAGAAGGTTTTTCAAACTTACAAGTATTTAAAAATATCAAAGTGTTTGTTGATACAAAAGGCTTGAAAATTTTCCAAAATCGTATTCGAACAAGTTATAAGACGTAAATGCCTCGGTATGAAAAGGACAAATATAAATTAGTCACTGAAATCATTATACATTTTGCAACGAAATAGATAAAATGTTGAATCAAAATGTCACAAATTACTTTCAATTCCGAATGCGTTTCATTGACAAATATTTGGCTAAAAATAGCTTCTAATGTTTAGGTTATGTCAAAATAATTCAGAAATGTTCAAATTTGTCTTATTTTACTGCCATATTTAAGAATTCCATAGTTATCCATTCTCCTTATTCATCCACTTTCAATTCTACTCACACTTACCCTTCATAATGATACAGGGTGGCAGCTGAAGTTCTTTACAACCACCTTAACTCCAGAACGACAGCAGCCATAGTCATGAAAGTGGTGTCTAGGTAAACTAAAGTATCTATGATATCGCTATACAATGAGGCCACCTACAGTGCAATCTGGCGGTAAACTGCGGAATCAGCGTTCCTCTCTGGAAAACGGTACGAAATATGGAGAAAAGTCAATTATAAAGTTATAGATCATTATCGTGTTAGTACAAAAAGACATCTTATGGACATTAATACTAGTAACAGATAACGTAAAGCAGATATTTTTTGTTCTCGATTTCCGAAATTGTAACGTCACGGAACTTGGGGAAAAGCACAAAATTTTATCTTTCGTGCAAAACTGATCCAAATATACATTTTCCTGTGGGGATACCTCTAAAATCAGGTGTATACGACCTCTCCGACAATATTGCAGGACCTTCGACAATGTATTACTGGTGTTTGTGACAAAGTGGAATCTAATATGCATATAAATGTGAAATATGACATTCAAACAAGGTCGAAATGCGTATGGCAACTGACATAGAGCCGTTGGAAGACTTGAAATAAAGGTATCTTGTAATAGCTATATATTTTAACGTAAGACTACATTCCTCCCATTGAGGTCTTAGGAAGGAAATTGATTCACACACGAAAACGCCACAAAAAACGTTGTATGGGAGATCCTCTATATCTCGGTAACTACATACGTTAAAAACATAACTAATGTCTTATTTTAGAGACAAAAGGTAACAACAGAAGTTACAAAAAAATTGAAAATTGGAATTGTAGTTCAGCGGCTACTGAGTCGCAAAGTTGAGCAAAAATACGCAAGAATTGCGTAATTTTGTAATCGCGATATCTTGTAATCACACGCATTAGGTGTGCGCACACAATTCGCTGACGCTCTCGCTTGCCACCTTTCCGCGAGCGGGATTTCGTGATTGAGTTGAAAATTTTGTTTCGACAAATTTAATGCAATAACGGCTCCAAATGTAAATTTACAAAGAAGGAAAGACCAACGAGATGTCAAAAGGAGATATAAATAAGTTAAGAAAAGAATTGTTGAAGCAGGAGAAGCAACACACAAAAGAAACAGCAGGAAAAGGAAAAAAAAGAAGCAGCAGGAGACGGAACGAAAGAAGCAGCAAAATAAGGAACGTTCGGCCTTACTTGCAAAAGAGAGACGCATATACATTTTACTGTGTATAATAAACGTCGATTACAAGATATCGGCGCTGAAGATATGTGTATTACCGATATTACAATTAATGGTCAGTCGCATTGTATACTAACTTCTGTTTACATTCATCCGGGATGCATCCCTTTTGAAAATGTTCTTATTTAGCGCACTTATAAAATATTCAGAGACAAGTTTGCTGATCGATGAAGAGTTTCATATAGATAAAGATGTTCCAAATATTTATATGGGTGACTTTAATGTAGATGACAAAAGGAATGAGAAAGCGTTCGGTTTCATGAAGAAGCATTTTGATTTGAACATGGTGCCAACAAACTATCCTAGTACTCTGGGGAATTAATATATTGATTCAACTTTTACAAGGAACATTAATGCCGAATTATTAAATTATGTATGTTACTTTTCATATCATCGACCGATCCTACACAGAATTGTAACATTCCACGCACGATTGAAGGATTCAAACAAAAGAATTGACATTGTAATATATTTTATTTAGAAATAAAACAATTTTTATTGTAACCTTAGTTTCATTTTATTTCGCGATTTTTCCATACATTAGTAATTCAGAGAAACAAAAGAGAATTGAGAGTAACTTCGAGAAACAAGAGTATCGCGAGTAACAAAGAGATACCGAAGAACAAAAGAGCCACGCGAGTAAAGTAGCCCTACGGCTTTAACATCAGCGGCTGTTTGAAAGAGACAGCCTCCCGTCATTTTTTTTCTCTTTCAAACACGTTTCGTAATGTCGGAAACAAATAAATGTGCGTTTTAAGCGTTTGTTCTTAACATTGATGTAGCCAAGTTATCTCTTTGTAATAACTCCACCATGCTCTAAAACTTCGTAACTGGCTTTTTTTCACCTATCTCTTACCATTTTCAAGATAGAAACACTATTTCTATAATTCACCGCCAGGTGGCGCTCTAAGCGTTCTTATCTCCTATCGCATAACCACTTCACCTAGCAGCGATTTTCATGAATATTGCTGCCGTTCGTTTTGAAGTTAAATGGGATGTAAAGGCCTTTACTGAGCACCCTTCATATAACTATATCGCTTTACTTAAAGCTAAATTGTGCAAACTTTGTTCTATACTAGTGTTAACTTCTCAAAATTCAGTTTTAATAGTCTTTTGACTTCGTTACTGTTACAGCAAAGAATTTGTAAAAGCAGTAAAATTTTATTTCATAATGCAAATTTAACTAGTAATATCCCTGCAAGGAACGAAACAATTCAAAATATCCTTTATAAGTAACCAAAGTGGAGCAGAACCATAAAAATGTTCAGTTCTTTATAACCCAAACAAATATTCTGGAAAAGTGAATTTAGAGAACAAATTTAATCAGCAGAGAATGCCCCTAAGCGTTTTTGAATGAATCATAAAGAACTGAATCAATGTATAAATTTATATCAAGATATCTTCTTCCCACCACTTTTAGTTTATCATATTTAAGTATCAGGGTTTTTTTATAGGCATAACTTTTTTTTTCTTTTCCATCTCCATGTTTTAAATCAATGGTTTATAAAGATTTCTTGATAACAGAAAAGAGAAAAATGCCGAAAAAATTGTTGCAGGTAAATATTTTTTGGATATTTTTTATATTTCTCGAATGCTTTTTGATTTATAAACTGTTCTCACCTGCTTCCTAATGTAATTCATAATAATTTAAAAAATTTATAAAGATTTATATCAGTAAACGAAATTATTAGAAATCAATAAACTTTAGCAATTTTGACATATTGTTCGAAAAACAAGTTAACCAGTAAATAATAATATTTTGGAAGATGATAAATTAATGGATTATTAATTTATATTTCATTAACCTTAAATGAATGTTTTGTTGATTTATATTTCGCAAATATTGTAAAATATATCAATAAATGAAAAACACTTATTGTTTTACTTTCATTTACAAAGTTCATGTGAGAATCTAGAGTTAGTTTTCACAAATTTTGAAGAAACTAAATGAAAAGCATTTTAATATTACAGGCTGATTTCTGAATCTCTAAATTACCATTTAAATTTCAATATTTTTTAAATTCTTTTGAAATGCCTAAATTTATTCATAATGTAAATGCTATTTTATCTTGGTATGATAATTCATAATAGATTTAAAAAATATTAATTCAATGTTTACATAAAATCTAAACGGATTTCTTTTAAATTGAACAGGAAAGACAAGGCGCTATGTCTCATGTGCTAACATCTCTTATCTGCGCATTTAACTCACGAAAATTAAAGGGCTGCATTTACACTTGAACTGTATTTTGCTAAGAAAGAAGTTCACGGAAATAAAACTTTTGAAGTTTTGATTCTTTGATGCTCCACTGATGAATACATGAAACACAGATTTTAAACAAGCACTTAAAATTCACATCTAGACTCACGCGAAACCGGCTGATGTAAATTCTCTCATGCATACATATGTTTAGGGTAGGCAGAGTAGAAAAAAATTATTAATAAACAGAAAATGGCTGCAAGGATTATCTTCTCATCTTCGGTATTTTCTCACGGGGGCAGATCCCTGTTTCAGATTTGTTTATAAACAAACTTATGCTCTTCACTTTGTAATACATTATTTATTGTCGTGTCACTCTTTCAAGTTTTAATTAAAATTAATCTATTTACCTAAATAATAATAATTCTTTTCATTCTCAGAGTTATTTATTTAATGTATATGATGTGTAAGTTAATTTAACATAACATTGCACTGCAGAACTTTACTGTAAAAAGCCGTGTGCTTACTACATTGTTTGTTCGAATCCTGGTTTTAGGAAACTGCACTTTAGTAACCATCCCTTTCAAAATTGTAATTTGTTCCTTTCCCTCTTCGTGGAAAATTTATTCCTGGATAGGCATTGCGCTTTTTAAGAAAGCATCTGGTTCGAACTCAAAGAATTCCTTTCCCATGGGAGGTTTATTGCCTTGTTTATCTGTGAGAAAGTCACAGCTGCAAAAAGGGTCCAGAGAAATCTTTTCCCCACAGATAAAGAATTTGGTCAGTGGCAAGGAATGCCCAGCTGTTTCCTGTCTTGACCTACTAATTGGCCATTTCGAGCTATTTTGAATTCGTGAGAATGTTCGTTTGCGGGGCTTTGTTCTTCCTGAGGGACATTAAGGGTTGAGGGTCCAGTTGCCCCCTGGGGTGATTTCTTCCTGCCAGCTGGTCCAGAGAAAGAAGATGCCATTAAAAAAGTTGAGGTCAAAAGAATCAAATTGATTGGCTCTTGGAGTCTTACGTAGAAGAAGGTTGACCCTTGTTGACCAATTGTGATCACGCTTTTCATTGGGGGTGGGGTCGCTGAATTTGTTTTTTTGGTTTGGCGAAATATTGAATCAATAGTTAAAGTGGAATTGGCGAAAACTTTAAAAAGGGTTTACTGTTAAAAAAGAAATTGTGGTGCGGAGCATGTGGGGTTCGAGTATGGTTTTTTTTTGGCAACTCGCTCTCGCCAAGCTTGGATATAAGTAGATTTATTTTGGGTGTGAGGGAATTGATTTTTTTTTGGAGAATGAGAAGGAAAGAGAGATTGTGGCGAGAGGTGATTATAATCATAGATGGAGAAGAAGCAGCGATATCATGGCTAAAGACAAGAAGGGTCTTTGCTTTTGACTTCGATTTCTAAATGGCAACCGGTGTAAGAGGAGCGCGCCGCGCTGGATCATGGGCAGACAGCCCCTTCTAATCTACGTGGAAATCTTGAAAATGTACTGACATATTCGACACTTCTATTGAAGTTTTAGTTTTGGGCCGGACTGGAATTTGGTGAAGCTAGCCCTTTGTTTATCCACGTAGCACCATGAGTTTGGTGAATGAGCGGACCATTTAGTGAGAACTACACTCATATCAGAGCATGTTTGGAGGACGAGAATTCTCGCTTATATCTTGACATCTGCCATTAATGGATCAAGAGTTAAGCCTTGCGTCGACATGGCGGCACACTATCATCCTCGAGCAGTAAATTGGCGCGACATCAACCGTGAATATGCCCTGCTACATGGAAGGCCTGTAAATTCCGAGACTTTCTGATCCAGAGTTTCCGAAACTTTTTACGCAATAGTCCCGACTGGTCATCATAGAGGAGTGATAGAGTCTGACTTTCCAGCCCTTGTATAACATGCGTCGGCCTGGCCCTTGTGCAACATTCTCACAGAGTCCTTTGAATTCAGAACATTGTGTTGTGATGACCCCAACTGGCCATCTTCCTTGCCTTCTCCTAGAGCTTCAACAAAATGATAAGTACCTTGATTTAAATTATATGATTGTTCACTCTTTGCGTGAATTGATTCCAGGATTTCAATTTAATGGTAGGGTTCTCTTTAAGTAATATGTTTATTTGTCATGGGAATGAGATAGTAAAATTCTGAGATGCGAAGCTATCGGATTTAATAAAAAAAATGTTTCTACTTGGAACCAGGATTCTGAATCTTAATTTGCCATGGAAATAAATAAAATTTGAAAATTAGTAAAATTTACTTGGAAACTTTAGTAGATCAGTAATTTGAATTTTAAATGATTATCTTGAAATTCTAAATTTAAGCTGTAGTTGAATCTAAATGATTAAATGTAGTGCTTTGATTTTTGTGCTTTAAAATGCAATTAGTTTGCAGTAAATATTCAAAGAGTTAAATTATTTGTTTGTCCTTAAAGGTCATTGTCTTAATTTTGATGCAAGAGAATTAAATCTTTAATCTTAATGAAGCACAGTACTTGATAAAAATATTTTTTGCAGCTAAAGAAAATAGGGTGTCTGAGATATCTGAAATAAGAGTGCTAAAATGCAAAAAAAGGGTTTCTCAATTTTTTTGTTTTGATTGTTACTTTTTTATGTGAAGCCACTATTTTTTGAGATTGAGTATAATTGATTGCATCTTACATAAGTGACAGTGTTGAGTGTTATCTCACATAATCATTTCATTACAAAGGTGATTTGATTTGATATGTGCAGGTTAAATAGATGGCATGACAACCTTTTAAATTAAATGATGATTTTCTCACGACTAGCTATGTCGCTGAAGTGTGTTTGATTATTTGTTTTATATGTGTTTATTTTAATGAGATGGCGCCCCTTTTGAAATTTTGAATTTTTTTCTGAACACGTTCTTATGCATTATCCAAGACCATTCATGAAGGCATTGTTTAAAATTCTATGTATAATTCAATTTGTTTATTAAACGTTAGCCTTACAAATCTCAAATCTTGTGTCTGTCAATTTCTTTATGCATTGCTGAGAAAATCACTGTGTATTCATGAATCTGGTAGAAGTTAGAATTTTTGAACCATGGGTATTGTTTAAAAAAAAAAATTACAACGCATTGTACTAGGAAAGAAAGGGATTAAATTTGAAATTCTTTATGTTTTTAAAGTCTTTTTCTATAAAATGACTACCAGTTACCAAACATCACATTATTAACACAATGTTCACTGTGGTTAAGCATGAATATGGTTTAGGACTATTTACTCATACTACACTTTTTTTCTGTTTTGGAGAATATGATAATTAGGATTCGGCAAGATCTCATTCTCTAGTATTTATTAAGTTAATTCATTCCGACTGATTTACGCATTTTCGACATTTTTTCAACTTGTTCCATATTATTTTTTCACTCCATTCATGTTGTGATAGAGTTTCGAAAATTTTTACACTTGTAACCTCTAGATGACAATACTCTATTTTAATATTTTTCAGTATTTAATTATCGATTTATCGATTAATTTAATTAAATATATATTTCCTGTAAATAGCGGCATTTAGAAGTAAGTTTGTAAAGAAAATGGCAATAAGATTCAACAATCTTTATAATAATGAAGACTAAAATATAAAAAAAACAATTTTTAAGAAATAAATCTAGTTCTTAAGCGAGAAAAACCATCTTGCATCTTATCCCAAATATATATACACAAGCAAAAATTTCCACCTGACAAAAAGCTAGGAATAATTTCAATATAATATGCTGAGGCAATTTATCTCATGCTTGCTCAGTCTCTATTTTAAGCTGCCTGACCGAAAAATGTCTTCCTTTTTCATATTCATTTCGTGCTAACTTCCCACACATGTTCTTTGTAGGATTAAGATCCAGTTTTGCAAAGCATTCCTTGACATTGATAGTATAATGGTGAAATTTTATTTTTGACGAGTTTGATATGGGGATCATTGCTCAATCTTATTGAAAAACACAGTCGGGTTCTTCCAGCAAGTGCAGTAGTGGAATCAAATTATGCACCAATATTTGCCGACATTCCTTATATTTCAATTCTTTACCGCAAAACAGCAAGAACGTTTGACCATTGAATCCACAGTCACTCCAAGTTGTTACTGATTCCAAACTTTGTTTCCTGCAAGAAATCTTTTTTTTGGTTCGCTTCTTAAGTTAAGTCAGTAAATTATATATCTATTGGGTCCATCTGAGTTATAATTTCTCTAATCACTAAATATGGTTGAAAGTCATTTATCACAGTAAAACACCATTTCTTTGTTCAATTCTGTCGTGAATTATATGGACCGCTTTCAAATTTAACTTTATTAAAATTTTCTTGAAAATTGCTCGTTTCTTTCTCGTTATTTTATTATTAAAATCTTTATTCTTTCGGGAATCATGTTGTCTGATTTCCAATTTTTCAATACAATTGGTAACAAATGTCATACTTTTGCCGGATGTCATATTTAATGCTCACAGAGATGTTTTCTTTTGGTTACTAGATCTTCTCTTATCATACTCTTTATCGCATTTTTTTCTCAAAATTCTATAATTATTCCCCAATGATTTCTTTATACTCTCAAAAATGTCTTTGGGAAGTTTCCCTCTAACTGTAAATCACGCATTTATGAACCTCCTCCTTTTAAATATCTTTATCATTCGGTATTTCCACAACAATAAAAAAACACTAAGCGTTAATTCTAGAACAAGCTGTTCTAGAAAGCTGCAAAAGGAAAAAAAAATCTGACGATACTTATTTAAAAGAATTTTTAATAATTAACCGTCACAGAAAAATAATAATTTTAAGGAGAATAATAATGAAAAATATTTTTTTATTTTAATTCAGACAATAAAAATATAATGCTCAAAAAGATTATTATACAATTGTCAGAATCTCATTCTGGAATATGTTTATAAAGGCATACGAGTTCATAGTTACCATTTTTGATTTAGTAATTCATTTTAGTTTTCATTGTCATCTGTTCGCTTTACGAGTTAGTTGCTGTTATTTGCAGCTCTTTGCTATCCTACTTCCGTTTGTTCTTTCATCCCGCGTCGGCGCCAGCAAACGACAGCTTGTAACATACAGTTCTCCAATTCTCAGACAAAGCTTCGTTTCTGCTTGTGTTTATTTTGAGAGTTATTAAAATATTAATTCAACAAAGCTAATATATAACAGAAATTTCAATGACGTCATTACATCATTATGAGCGGCATTTCAGGCAACGAACTTAGTTTTTTTACGGAAAAACTCTTTAAAATGGCCAAAGCCAATAAGCAATCAATCTATTAAACTTAACCCTCTGAGCGTTTCACACGTATTTCTACGTCGACCTTGGACTATCCCATAAGCGGATAACACGCATTTCAACGTGTGGTCAGAGATACGCCGAAAGCGGTCAGCACTGAAATATACGTCTCTTGTGAACTGTCTCTAAAGCGAGATGAACGTAATTTTCCGAATTTCTTCCCCCTTCCGTGGTTTGATATTTTGATTGATTAGCTGGGTAGGGTAGCGGTCGACACAATGAGTGCTGATAAGAATGTACTTACTGCAAATTAGAGATACCACAGGATCCAAGACCCCACACCCCTATAGCTTGGGGCATTTTAACGCTATCTGCATTGAGGTCTTCTTTCAGAAAGAAGGTCAGTTTTGGATTTTTTTTTTCTAGTTGTGTGTGTCCGAATTTGGATTCTGTATAAGTCCGGTTTAATGTTTGTCAGCCTGGATTGAAATTGTATTATGTTTCAAGTGTTTTCTCGTAATACACTTATGTTATATAAGATTTTATTTCAATGCATCAATGTTTTAATCGAATTGTTAAGTAAAATAGATTTTCTTGCCCAATCTCTTTCAATACCCCATTCAAGCATAGAAAAATTTGAGAAGCCTGGGGTGATAAGAAAAGAGGGGGGTTGTTTATTTCGTTATATAACATTGAATTGAAAAAAAAATAACTAAGGTTTAGGTGTGATTTTTTAAAACTATAGCAGTTTTTTTTCTAGATGAGTTTTCTATATTACACTACTTAGAATTTCTTTTAAATTCATCAAAATGAAATAAATTCCGAAAAAAAAACAATTATTTTTTCAAATAATTATTATTCAATTTATTTTTTGCTCACTCTGAACAAACATTGAAACAAATGTTAAAGAAAAGGGATGAAAATTTTATTTTTTATGTTTTAAAATATTGTATTTTTGTTAGAGAAAATTTTGGTTTACATGGAAACGTAAAGAATAATATCAACTAATGATCTTAACAGACTTTTAGTTATCTTATTAAGAGTCTGATAACATCTGCAGTTTAAGTTTATTTCAATAGTCAGTGAAAATGTTTATTTCTTTTTTAAAATGTAAGAACACAAAACCATTTCTAAGAAAATATCAATGCTTACTTCAATGATACTGTATTTATGTACTAGTTCCTTGAGCGTTATAGTTTTGCTAATATGCATTCTTCATTAAGTGATCAAATCTAAATGCCTGAATTACATTGCTTTTGGCAACTCTTATGCCAATTGCGAGCTGAATTTTAATAGATGCTATGAGACAAGAATCCACTAATATGTGTTACAAACCTATAATGCATCCCGACACTTTATTAACGAGTTTGAAGACAGTACTTCTAATAATAATATTAGTCTCAGGCATTGAATTATTTCCAAACTCCACCGTCACATGCTAGACAGTGTGTTTTATCACAATATCTTGTGTGTGTGCTGTGATTTGTAAAGTATAATTTTTTTAAATAAAATTCTGATTTATATACAGGTTTTTATTTTCATTCTGAACTTTAATGGATAATAATGAGACTCTTATTTATTTTCCAAGCTGTATGATATATTTGAATTAGATCTATAATTTTATTTTTTAAGAAAAACAGTAAAGTGTCAGTTTTATGTTAGTTAAATTTCCTTTATATTTGGTATGAAAAGGCCCAAAAATGTTTTTGAATATCACACCGATAACGTCCAAGACATTTATAAATTGTGAAAAGGCACCTGATTAATTTCGAATAGGTGTTAAATTTTTCTCCTTATTCTTTGATTTTGCGAAGTTTGCAAAAAATTGTCTGTAGAAAAAAAAATTCAATAATATTTTACTTCGTAGCTAGCGCATTTTCGTAAAATTGATAGGAAAAAAAAGTTTGATCTTTTTTACATTCTAGTAAACGAAGTATACAAAGAGAAAGAATTATAATCGTTGATCGTAAATTTTTCTACACGAGATTTTGACGAATCTCCAGTTTTTAGACCTCCCCGAGTCCGAAAAACACAATTTTGGAATTATGTTTGTGAACACAATAACTCAACAACGGTTAGAGTTAGAAAGAAGGAATCTTTTATATGGACTTAATACAAAATTAGTATATTTCAATCAATTTTTGGATAAAGTCCGTCCAAGGAGAATTTGTAGGTTAGGGTTCATATCAACACGATAATTTCAGAACTTAAACAGCTAGATAGATAAAATTTGGTACACAGTTTTAAAAATTAGGAATGTAGGTCCGTATTAAATTTTGGACGAAATCCCTCGACGCGTTAACTGTCTGTTGGTTTCTGTAATCGCATGCTTGTGAACACGATAATTCCTAAACGCAACGACTTAGATAAATGAAATTTGGTATGTGGTCTTTTAACCCTAATTGTCCAATTTTCGTTTCAATCGGGTAAAAAAAAACTTTAATGCCCCTGAAACTCAATATGCCATTACATTTCGATAAAAAAAAACTGTAAATAAAGAATTAAAGGGGCCGTTCAAATATTACGTAAGCATTTTTTGGTATTTTTTGACCCCCTCCCCCCCTTGTCAGCAAAAATAAGCAAATCGCAAACCCCCCTCTTATAATTACGTAAGCAAACTACACCTCCCCGTTATTTTTTTTTTACAAAATGTATAACAATAATAATCTAATTTTAAAAATTTTAGGATTTAATTCAAATAAAACCAGCGGGAGTGACCTCCCCTAAACTTTCTCGTATACTTCTCAAACATTTGTCATTTCCCTTCCCCCTGCGTGGATAAAAAAATCGAACCTACTGTAACCCAGAATTCAATGACTATCAGAAGGTTTTTCATTGTAGATTATAGTGATAGTAAAATATTTAGGTGAAAAATCATATTGAAAGAGATGCGTATGTATTAAAAGTTAGCAATATTTGTTTTCTATCAAACTGTAGCCAATGCACAAGCTCCGTGTGCAGAGGAGAAAACAGGAGAAGACCTCGTTCGTTAGCTTGCGCATGCGCAGAGATTGCTTCCAGTACGCAAGTAAAACAGGGGAAAAGTGATGTAATCCTTCCGCGTGCACAGAGATTGCTACCAGTACGCATGCGTATGGAGAATCGGATTAGAAAAATTAATTATGCAAAAGCATAATTAAAATTAATGATTAATTATGCTTTTTCGTTACCGATTCAAACGAAATTTGGGCACAGACCTATAATTAATATTAGCAAACGTCATACCAATTTTTATTTATCTAAGCCAAAGGGTTTAGGAGATGTAATTTTTACATGTACGCGATTATACAGACCGACAGACAGTCAACCCTTTGACGGATTTGGCCCAAACTTTTATACGGACCTACATTCATGATGATAAAACTGTGTACCAAATTTTATTCATCTAGCTATTCAAGTTTTTCAGTTATAGTGTTCACATGACCGCGGACAGACAGACTTCCCGTGGACGGATTTTGTCCAAAATTTGACAGAAACCTAAAACTTATGTTTAAAGACCACATACTAAATTTCATCCCTGTAGCTCTAATAGTTTTCGAGTTACCGTGTTCACAGACACACAGACAGACATAATTCCAAAATTGTGTTTTTCGGACTCAGGGAGGTCTAAAACATGGAGATTCGTCAAAATCTCGAGTTCGAATTTTTTGACGATTGCAATTTTGTCTTTGTATACTTCGTGTACGAGAAAGTAAAAACTCTAACTCGGCTTAAAATGAAAAAAAAAAAAAATGTAAGTTTAATTTCCTTACAATTTCAAGTTTAAGCTTACAAAAATCAATTTTCTCTTGCCAAATTTATCTTTTTTTTCAAATTTAATTTTTTTAAATTAAATTATTTGTGCAAGTTACAAGAGATTTTCGGAAATAAAGTGATTTTAATATCTTACGTAAGCATCACTCATACTCCCCTTCCTCCCTTGTCAGCAAAAATAAGCAAATCGCATATCCCCTCCCCCCCCCTTGGGTGCTTACGTAATATTTGAACGTCCCCAAATTTAATTTTGAAAAATTTGCGACTGTATGCTCTAGTACCTGGACAATAGTATCAAAGTTTCAAATTTCAGGTGAATTAAATTTCCGTTTATTATAATAGAAGATAATCTCTTGCGTACTAAATAAAGGTATATGAATAAGCTATTTCTTCCAATATTTAGCGCATTAGTTTTCAAAATGTAACCTTTAGTTTGAGAATTATTAACTCGTTTTCTTAAAACGCATATGTAACGAGTTTCATTACAAAAGGCTTGTAGCATATTATTTTATTTAAAACATTATTCAGGGTTAAGAAGGTTATTTATAATCCTTCATATATATTGATTATCGTTGGCTATTTTGGAATATAGATTATTATGTGACTATCTAAATAATAAGTGTTTATGTGCATACAAAACGGATTAATCCAGTTAAGCGCTGTTTATATTTGTGATCGGCTCTAAATTTTCTACCTTTTACCGAATACTAAATGAAGAAACAATATGAAAAGTTTTATAGTGCCAATAGAGATTAGTAAAATATATATATATAAATGGCATTGTTGTTGATCTTTAAAATTTGGGAAATTATTTTTACATTCGTAGACTAATATACTGACGTGTAGACTGAAAATAAATTGAAGTCAAGAATATAAAAAAGACAACTAATAATATGAAGTACAGCCAATATCTAAAATACAACTATTAATAAACAACAAATAAATTGAAGTCACAGACATCTAAAGAATATCAGCTTTCATGCAACTTCAATGATGTTCATATTTTTAGAAACTCACAACATAAAAAATAAGTAATATAGCGTTCATTTTTTTGGCCCAACGGTCTGGCATTTGTCTGGTGTAACGGCGTTTATTTTTGTCATCTGGTGTTATGGACACGGGCAATATGCAGAATGAGGGCATCTTGAAGATATTCAGTCACGCCACAGATGGGATCTTCCGAAAGCAATTATTCCAGGCCCAGATAAATACCCCAGAATTCCCCTGGCACTGTAGTTTGAATAGGTTCCAAGCTGAATAGAACAGATTCTTGCGGTTATCCTCTCCATGGGGGGTGCTAATCGTTCCTCGTTCAGAGGGGGGGAAGAGACTCGATCTGCAGCGCTTTCGGAACATTTTCTGTTGGGAGGAAGGCACACTTTTAAAACAGATAAAGGTTCTTCAATCGCTCGCTTTTGGAATCGCTTTACAAAGAAGACCGAACCACTCAGAGGGTTAAAAACGATCTGTTACTTCCTCAGAATATGAGTAAAAATACATTTAATAAAACAGATTTAAAAGCATGCTTTTATTAATGACAAGTAGAAGTGAAAAAATTTAACAAGAGATATTAAAAATTAAACTTCGCATTAAACAGAATGGGTCAAAAATGCAGCAACTTCCAATAAAATACAAAAGAAAGATATTTAATTACAAAAAAAAAAATGCAGAAGAAACAGAAGTAAGCAATAGTGACAACGATATACCATTTTCGCGCAACGCAGTAGCATCCAGTAATTGCATTAACAATATTGTCTATAATCAACTAACCAATTAAGATACAAACAACAAAAATCATGCTTCAATAAAAATTATAACACATTAAGATTAAATAAATAAAATGGAAAAGAATGGAAGAGAACTCGAATGGCGAACTTTTTCAAACTGCCACTCGCCATCGGAGTTTTAATATGGATAAATTTTCTGTCAAGGGAATGACTTAATAGTCAAATAATATTCCCTCTGTGGCCTGGATTTATCCAATAATTTAAATAATGCAGGAAAAAAACTTCTCTTAAATAAGAAAAACTTCAGAAGGTTTTTTTAAACAAATCCAATAGAGAAAGAAAGGAGATAAAACTAACATTACCTTCAGCCAAAAATATCAGTAAGAACAACGCCATCGAAACATACCAGAAACAAAGGATATTAAGTCTAGAAGCTAGCAAACCTAGCTCCATCTATTGAGAGAAATTCGAATTATTCGAGAGAACATCGTACGGCAACTTTATTGATATCATTGAAGAGGTAAATGTTTGCATTCTCACATAGTGTAAAAAGAATTTTTGTTCTGTATTATTTTCGGAAGGGTTTAAGGAAAAACGCCAAAATTTAGCTTGATTTTCAGCTAATTAAAATTTTAAAAAAATTGCTCCGATGTGCACATTCCCACTCTCCAAAGTATGCTTGTGCCAAATTTCGTAGCTATAGGTCCAGCGGCCTGACCTGTAGAACGCTAACACACACACACACGCACGCACGCACGAACGCACACACACACACACATTCTCCATTGTTATTAGTAGAGATTTTAGTCTTAGTGTATAATTCTTTATTCTAAATATTATGAAATCTTGATTTTATTTATTATCAAATTCATTGCCAGGTGGTTCCACTTGTACGGAATACATATTTAATTAAATAAATCGATTAACTGATAATTGAGTTCTGAAAATATATAAAAGTACACTTTCATCAGGTATACATACGCATACAAAATTTCAGAACCCTGGCACATAATAAAGTAAGTCAAGATTCGATTATAATTATAAATAAGTCAAGTTAAATAGAATTGTGTAATAAATTAGTAGCAGATAACGTTGATTTGGTTCTTTTTGTAATAAAATTGGTTATCAAATTACTCGCAGTATTATTAAATGAAGTGTTATTTTGAAATGTTTGAACTATGTTTCTTCACAAGCAATTGTCAATGAGTGACCCCGTTCCTCCTTGTACAGTTTTCTAATGCCCTATTGGTTCAGCATTTTTCAGTTTTCATATTAGGTCTCTTTAATCAGGGGTTCGCGATCATTTTTCGTGTTGCGTAGAAAAATAGTGGAATCTCAAACATGTTTCATTCAGATTCTCGATTATTCCCAAATGAAAATATATTCAAAAAGTTTTGACTCTCAACATTTCGTTAACTTTAGCTATTTTGTTTAGTTATCAATAATAAATATTCCATTTTCTGATTTAAAATAAAATTTTAGTGTCAAATCAAAGTATTTTAAACTGAAAGGGATCTCGACATTTTTTACACTGAAACAGTGGTCATGGATGTGATAAATTTAAATGCGATGTGTCAGGGTAATACCATATTTCACTTATTAACGCATTAATTATTTCAATCAATCCTTACATTAGTGCCCTTACAGCCTGCATTTTTATAATTTGTGCAGCTTCTCAAGTACTGACATACTTTAGAATTTTTAGAGTAATTTAAAACTTAAATTTTAATTCTGTGCAGCATGAGCATAATAGCTTTCGTACTATAAAAGCTTAATATTTCATGATCACCCAACTTTTCTAATATGTTTTTAATTATTTGAAAGAAGAATATCTATAACAGACAGTTCGATTTTTAAACTAGCATGACAGACTTTCATCTCCTCTTACACCTAAAGCCAGAAACTACAGCAACTGTAGAGCTTACTGCATGATCCTGGGCCTTGATAGGTTATTACGAACCAGTCAATCGTCTGACTTCGTTGTTCATCCACCAATAAAAAATCCATCTACTGTATCTTCTCCAGGTTGCATCAGACGATGTATGAAATTAAGATGCAAATTGGATATCGACAGTTGGGATCGCTCATATTCGCCATCTTTGTAGCAGCTGGAAAGAGCAGCTAAAATGCATCAGAAATGATAATGGTGATCGTCATCACCATAAGACGAAAGCCATTATTCAAAACAATGTCTATTAAAAAGAAAGAGTTAAAAGTTCAAGAATTGACTGTAATTCACGACATTTTTTTAAGCCAGAAGAAAAGGATGTCCTGCAATAAGAACATCGTTAACTGTGATTTTATGTACGTATACATAATCAACCTTCTGACATATTCTTAGCAAAGATGCCTTTTACTAGAAAAAAAAGGAAGTGTATCAACCGATTTCTGATCATATAATTCATAATTTTAAAGCCTTTTCTTCATTGGAAGCTGAAAAATGCTATTATGTTATATAGAAGAAGAAGGAATCTTCAGGTTTGTATGAAATATAATCTTAAACAAGTTCCTAAAAATTCCTAAACTCTTTCAGTGTTTAGTTCCTGGTTTTTATATGAATTTGGGAATTATAAATATTCTTTTATGTATTAAAAGAGGTACAACACAAGCCCTCAACTTTGGAACGCGTTAAATGTTAAAATCTCAAAAATATTTTTGTTTATCATAAAAATCACTGCTATTTTATTGCATTAATTTTATTATTTTTTATATTCACGCTTTGTTCAGTGATTCCCAACAACAATGATGAATTTTAAATTAATTATAGTTTGTAAATATATAGAAAACTAAAATTTTGGATACTGTATTTAGTAAGTTTTTTTCCATTTAAACAGCATACACCTACAAATCAAACAATAATTTCAATCGTAAGAATTTATTTCAAGCTAATCATTCAATGTGCGTTCCTGCAGAGTGAGCATCAATTTCTGTCATTATAATTAACTTGTCTATAAAGGAAAATATATTGGAAAATCCGAATTAATTGTAATTAACTTCATCATCATTTATATATGCTTCCAAATGATTCATGTTCTAATATGGTGGAAATCACAGCTTCTCTTTGTGTTTTGATCTGTACTTTAATGTTATTAAACACTCCCTTTTGATAAAGTATCTAATATTGTAACTCAAACACCGCTGAAAAGCCTTTCAAATCGTATATGTCTCGACTAGTTTAGATTCATTAATGGATATTCCTGTATTTATATTATCTCTTCCGATGCTTTAAGCCAAGGATTTCTATCATTCCAGAGAAATATTTCTGACAAAGATAGTCTTTGACATCAAAGGGCTTTAAGAAGATGAATACATTGGGCGAATTCTAATATACGAGTATAAATATGAATATTTGTAATCTTCTTTATAAGGTTATCCATCATATAAATAAGCAGGTTTCTGCAAAGTTTCTCAAAATTATAGAACATTTATGAATTACCACAAAAATATGAAAATGAATCATATGCTGTAATTGAATTATTATCATTAAGATTTCTTTTTCCTTTTATTAACCTTTAATTACTCGGTCTGTTGTATTTTGTGTGCCATTGGAGCATTAACGGCCGATGTTTAATTCTGCTTCACCCTTAAACTTTTTCTCCCAGCTAGCTTTCAGGTGACTCATGCTGAGTGATGTAGGAAGGTTTTTGTTTTCATTCATTTGAACCTAAGAGCTTGAGTGAAGTCTTTGTACCGCTAAGTCTCTTGAAAGAAAGAAGAAACCGACACTGAATAAGTACTATTTTAGCTCTAACTAGATTTTTTGTATTTTAATGAAGGATTAAAGTTGATTAATTTCTAAATAAAATATTTCTATTGCCTCTTGCTTGTGTTATTTTATTATAATTGTAAATCTTCAATATGCATTTTACAAATTTATATTATTGAGTAATATTGTCATAAACGCCTATTTTAAGTGCTTTTTATTTATTGTTATTGTATTTGGCTTAAAACTAATTTTTTAAAAATGGAAATTTAGAATTATATGGTGCACAAAATTCACCGAGTGGGAAATTTTGCTGTGTGAATTGGCGCGAGTAGTTAAAGGTTAATGAATGAAGTATTCCATTCAACACTAATGACCTCTATTACTTCATCGTATGGATTGTTTAAAAGTTTGAAAGAATATTTCAGTCCATCTTGCGGGGTGAGTGGTAGTTACATTCATGATTAGACATTTTATTATTAACGGTTAAAAGTTACTAAATGGATAATTACAATGAACAATGCGCTTCGATTAATGACATTTGGTTTTTTCCATTAACATCGCACATTATTTTGTACTTGTAAATCAATATACAAAATTCAACAACAGATGTGCTGAAACCTGAAAAACTATCATACGATGTTTGAATCCAAACGCATAGTTGTGATTTTGTTAAGTTATGCCTTATGATGCAAGATACAAACACATGATTAAAAAGAACATTTTCATTAATTAATAAAATCTAAACATTGTAAATGTTCAATATCTCACTCTGGATAGATAACTCAAATAAACAGTAAATTCTTTCATTATGCGAGTACAAACGTGTGGAAGTTGTCTCCCAAGCGATTTTTTAAAAATTATACTATTGTTATCAAAATGGTTTTGTCTACGCATTTTAAAATTGGGGTACTTTATTAATTTATAAATATGTCTCTGGTGTGGCTTAAAAAAAACCGAGTCATCTAGTCATAGGATTTGGCAACATCTATAGCAATTGATGGATCACGTGATTTCACTTTCCAAACGTAAACAAGTGCGATTTAGTTTCTATCGCCTTTTCAATAAGTTAATAATGATTCTCAACCGTGCTGTTAAATGTTATCGAAACAATGAAAGAAAATTAATTCAACACGCAAATTAATCAATTGAAGAAGGTTTTAAAAGGCGTTCAGGAAGAAGAAGAAATAATTTTTTTTAACATACTCAGCGCGCTGACTAGAGTTACAAATAATTTCTTCAGAGTGATTAATCGCCAAATGTGGTAATCCTGAAACTTCTTTTACCTTTCAGTGAGTTTTTTATTAGTTGGCGCGATTATGGCGAGCTTGGCAATGAAATCTCCCCTGGGGCTTAAGTTTTGCCGATTTATTTTATAGGATCCTGTTTACATGTCCTGAAACTCTCATTTACCTGTTTCTTGCACTTTCATAATTTTCTTTGTTAGTTTCATTTGAATGTTCAATTTAACTTACAAATGCTTAAAAAATGAAGAAAAATCCTTCTTCAAGGCCAAAAAATTGCCGATTTAACTTAAAGAAGAAAATTTGTTAAGCTCAACCAGAAATGTTTTTTGCTAAGATGCTCAGCGTCTTCATTGTAACGAGCGAGCCGAGCAAGGTATGCATAGCAAAAGTAGAAGGATTTCTACGTGATTGTCCTGAACAGAGTTAATGTCTATGGGCAATGTAGCTTCTCCGATTCTAAGATATCTTACCAGAATCACTTATTTTCTGTTTGCATTGCAATATTTTAAGGTTCCTTCCGAAGTGTGTACCTATTCAGGCTTATTAGGATTCTACTGGTCACTGCAACGTTAACAAGTTTGCTTCGACTCATTTACTGTCTTTTTTCTGGCATCTTAGTCAGTTTTAATGTTCTTTAAAATTAATTAACTACTAATTTTGATTCGGCTGATTTACTGTCTTTTTTCTGGCATCTTCGTCAGTTGTCTTGTTCTTTAAAATTTTGAATGTCCATGCATCGGGAAAAATATTATTATTATTCTTTTATTGTTAAATATATGAGTAGTTCAGCACACTTAAGCACTTAAGGAAGGATTACTTGGAAAAGAATCTTCAATGGTTTGATAGCTCAGTATGAAAAATAAAAAGTTTTCTACATACCTGAAATTTTTTTTCCTTAAGAGGTTTTGAAGACGGCCATGAACGATCGCTGCAGAGTTCTGGACCTACTGCATCGCTCTTACATAACAAAAATACGAATTCAGAAGTGTTTTCCTTCTTTTAGCATATAATATAAAACAGTAATTTAGTAATAATAAATTTCTCACACAAGCAGCACTTAAATAGGAATCTGATTAATTTGTTAGAAGCTATGCAGCTACAAATTGCTCGATGACAGAAAAAAACTAAGAACGATATAAAAAAGAGTTTTGGTTACGTAGTTATAATTTTGGGTGATTCTGTTGTATAGTAGAATTAAAATCTATTCTCCAGTTATATAAAATCATGAGTAACACTGAAAGAATAGTATTAGGGCAACGCACGAACATTAAGCATGAGTACACGCAACGAGTAGTTATTGTGCAGTATATTGTTTGAATTAAATATTCTTTTCCCAATCTTCTCGCATTTTCATTTAAACCATACCGTTATAAGGTAATAAAAAGACTAGATTTAAAAGTTTTAATTCTACAAGAAAGGTTTCAAAGAAGAATTGCGCTTGTTGGGGAAAGTTAGTGAAAATAATAGTAGAAAAAGAAATGGAGGGGGTCGTATGAAAAAATTTGGATTTCTAGAGACGCCGGGTTAGTTATTTCTAGAGACCGGGTGTTATTTTCGTATTATGAATCCAGAATTGTTTTAAACAAAAGGTATTTGGCAGTAATAATTAATATGATTACGATTTTGCTTAAGAGAAGTCATAACTTTATCACAGATTAAACAAATCTTTAATCGAATCTATTAGATCTCTCAGCATTCACTATGGATAATTCTTGGTTACTTTGTATTAATTTGTTTATTTATATTTTCTTTCATTTCGTGATTCACATCTATGCCGAGAGGGTGTCATTTAACATTAAATCTCAGCGGGTTAGTTCTGTCCCGGTGGATTATTATTATTAATAATAATAACACTATATTTTCAAGAATTATTAGCTTTCGTTCTGTACTTCCTACCTTCTACACAAATTTGAATTGCTAGATATTGCACAGGATGGTTAATTGTTACGTTTTTTTCGTCCGTATCGTCTTAACAACATGCCCTGTATCATTAGTCGGAACACATTTTGCATCTTCACCGACAAGACTGTCATGTCCGCGGAGCTTTTTGTATTAATTCATATAATCTAGGTCTCAAGTACTTTTGCGCACTATTTTAACTGTAACCTGCTATAACTGTTGAACGAGAGTTTTCACTTCCTGTTTCTACGAATAAATGTCTTACATGGAAGAATGACTGGTTATTTTCGTATTATGAATCCAGAATTGTTTTAAAGCCACGGTTTTTTAAATGCTATTTTTTTAAGCAATTGCAGTTATTGATACGCTGCTAGCGTAATGAGTTATTTCTTAGCATAACGGATAACAGAACAAAGACTATGATCAGCTTAGATATACTTATTTTGTCCTCCAAAAATTAAAATATTAATATTTATTTGCAATAGTGGATACTAAAGTGAATAGGAAGTCATAGGAAGAAATTTCATCAGCAGTATTTCGCTCTATTTTTACGCCGCTCTGCAAGTTGGAAGAATTAAAAGTTGTAAAAATTTGGTTGGTTTGATTAGTGGAACGTAGCTCTGAAGTGCAGAATGGCATTTATAATTAACTTCATTAATAAGTAAGGAATAAATATAGTCCACTTCTTATACATTTCAGATCATTTTCTGTACTTATTGTTATATGCAGGTATATTTTACTGCACATTAATGAAATTAAGGAAAAGAAACAAAGCAACAATGTTCTAAAGAAAACTAAAAAATGATCTCACTGCTTTAGCCCTACTGCTTGCTTCTCTGTCATTTCTTATCTACTGCAAACTATTTTTAAAGCATTTTTTTAAAAATTTTCATCATTAAATATCTGGGTCATTTTACGCAATTTCTTTCATCAGCATAAAAATTCAAGCATAAGAAATATGACAGAAAAATCTCAGACGAATTGACTTTTGTTAATTAATTCCCAGGTAGCACAACATATTGTCCAATATTGTGAGATATTATATAATATATGATATTGTACAATCTTATACAATATTGCGAATATCGTACAATATTGAACATTATCTTTGTGCTACTGGGGTTTGCCGTATAAATGACCCGAAGCAAACGTAATTAAAAATCAAAATGCAAAAAATTTATAAAAAAGTTTCAATTGAAGAGCTAGGAACCTTAATGAAATCAGTGAAAAAAAGCTTTATGCCCTGGAAAATTCTTTAAGTTTATAAGCTTTGTTAATTAAAAGGATTTTGCCTCGAAATCAGAAGAAGTTTGTCGGGAAATCATGGAAAACAATTCACCCTTCCCAATTAGCATAACTTTCCTTCTTCTTATGGAATAATTGGTTTGATAATCGATACACATTAACGAATGTGGTAATGCCAGACACTGAAGTGTGTTAACCAGGCATTTTCATATTTTTTGTGTTTCCTGTATTAATTTACTATCCAAAGTGGCCGAAAAGATTTTTTAAGAAGTTTAAAGCTAAGAAATACGGAAAATTTCTCTTATCGTAATTTATCGATCGGCAGCTACATATGCCATTGGAATTTTTTTCTTTTACTTGATATTTACAACAGTTTATTAGAAGAGCAAATTTAAAAATTTCTTTAGGGATAACTTTTTGAGAAATCGATATTATTCTTTGAAAAATAAACAAAAATTCTTTTTTAAACATGCAAGAACCTGAGAGAAGTTGCGTTATGTGTTGTGCACTGTGTCAAATTCCGATAGAACGTTAATAAAACCCATAATACTGTGTTGTTGAAAAAATATCTCTTTGATTTGAAGCATTTGTTGCTGTTGTACGTAATTGCTGCATTCATTTCATTGTAGGATCAAACATGTGTGGGAGAAATTAATGAACAGAAACGTTTTGATCATATTTTACTGGAAATTAAGTTTATTTAATTTAATTATGTGAACAGAAAATTAACAATTTTTAAGTTTTAAAAAAGAATTCCTGAAAAGATCTCCTGTTTAGCCGAAATATTATTGGATCTAAATTATATCATATAAAAGACACAAAATGCAATTTTTATATAGAATTATTAAGCAGAATGACAAATTAATTAATAATTATCTATTCACTTATTTTTCAATGAGAACAATATAAAATATTTCAGGCTTCTTCAAACGTGTTTATTACGAAAATGTTCACTTATTAATCACGTGGTAAGATAATATTTTTTTCGCAGATAGGATAAAAATTCACACTTGAGAGAATATTTCAATGTGTTAATGAGATTAAATAAATCTTAAACAGACATTTACGCTGACTCGGAGCAACGATTTGGCACAAGTACTGACATGCAAAGACATTGGGATATTAAATCAGGCTAAAATCAGAGGTGGTGAAATGGTAAAGTTTGAATTCTTCTTCTGGTAATAGATATTGACAGCCATTTCCAGAGAATTCCTGGTGAATAAAATATTAAGAAACGGTGACCTAGCATGTGATATAAATAATTTTATTGGAGTCTCATAAAAAAGTTAATGTGTTTTGAAATTTTCTCATAATTTTTAAAAAATGTGAGAAAAACATTTAAATTTTTAAAAACATTTTTTTCACTCTTAGTGACCGAATTGCAAGGAACGATAACTAAACCTGTATATAGTATACAGCCTGGTAAATGCTAACGAATTCGATTCTTGATACATCTTACCAAACAAATTCCTCAAAAAAGAAACCAATTTTGTTTGAATAAATATTCTTAAGAGAATTTCTGTTTAACCACAGTGAACGTAGTACTCATCAATATTTAGCAAGGTTGCTGAACATAGAATTTTTTTGAAAAATAAAACTGAAACATGGCTCTCTCTTTTGAAAAAAAAACCAACTATGACAAGATAATCCTTCCTGTTATTTGTCGTGTGTTAATTATTTTTTTCCTCTTCTCCTCCCGCAAACTTGAGAGAGTCTACATCAGTCGGCTTTGCGTGAGACTAGCTGTGAATTTTAAGTGCTTGTTTAAAGTATGAGTTTTGTATATTCATCAGAGTAGCATCAAAGAATCAAAACTTCAAAAGGTTTGCTTCAATGAGTAGCTTCTTACTTTAAGTAAATTGCAGTTCAAGTGTAAATGTCGGGCTTTGCGTTTCAGAAGTTAAACGTGGAGACCAGAGGAACCCCTTATTAGCATTTAAAATACTATATATTCTCTTATTTTCTTTATAATGCCTAAGAAACACGTTAAAGTGAAACTGAAGTTAATTTTTAAAAAAATCTAATATGAAATAGGATATCAAATTAAAAGGGCAGTTATAGCGAAAATTAAATTTTAGCATTCCAAAAGAATATAATGCATTTTCTAAATTTAGATTGCTTTTCATAATAACATAAATTTGCCTTTCGTATTAAAAATGTTTTGGAAATTTATGGTAATCAACTTCTCGGAAGCTTGAAATATGCAAATTTATGAAGTTCCATAGTGCAGGCAATTATTAATGTAATTTCCTTTCGATTTTACTTACTAAAAATTTTTCAAAAGTGTTTAATCTGCAATTTTTATCATTGGTGCAGTTTACTAACAGTGTTGCCAATATGTGATAAAACTATTGATTTATATTGATTCTTAATAACATCTTTCACTGGTATCTGTGTTTCCAACAGAAATGAAGCTGATATTTGTTGGTAATTTTAAATATTTCTTATTATAAAAATATATAGATTATGTTAATCTCTTATCCTAAGATGTCTCATTTTTGCATACAAAAGCCACAATATTTGATTCTTATTGTATTATTTGTCTTATTATTATAGAAATTATTTTGTAAAGCACCTCTTGAAACTCGTAATTTTGAAGTCACCTATAGATAAATTCTATATTCTATTATTTTATTAAGCTATTCCCTACAAAATTACATGGTTTTCTTTTCAATAAATGACACACATTTTGTTATTATCAACTCTCACCTGAGATATGAAAGCAAAGTGGATGATTTGTGAAGCAAAGTGAATGAATCATGAGAAATAGTAATTGTTTTCTTCTATCGATATTTGGTAATAATGAAAAAATCGGTAAAATAGTTATCATATGACTATCTACTCTATTAAAATTCGAAGGTAAACAAACGTATGTATGTATGTCCCTCTATCTTCTCACGAACCGCCGAACGGAGAAGCGCGCGGAAGGTACCAAAAGATGGGGAATAATCCAGGGAAGCCATTTCGGCCATTTAAATTTCGAAATTTTAATTAGTGAAAAAGATATTAATTAAAAACTAACTGACAACAATGCTTTTCATTGTTTGGGATACTTTATAACAATACTTTTCATTGTTACAGCGCAATTCAAAATTTATTTTATTGTTGAAGTCGTTTACTTTAAGGAACATTGTTACAACAACAATAAAAAAGTGACGCTCACAGAAATAAAAAAAATGTATTGTTGAAAGTGTATAAATTCTTTTTTTTATCCCGTGATATAACGTTAACGAAATTAAAAGGGGTGTTTTGTTTCTGTAAAGTTATGTGCCGAAAGATATAGATTAGTTATGTTAGTGATTTTAATCATTATTCATTGATTTGATCAAGTTTAAATATTTGTGGAAGCTTCTATTTTAAGCTGATATTTGGAAGTTACTATTTTTGCTTTGTTCAATTCTAGCTTTTTCTGATGCCTAAAAGAAAAAGAGGAATTACAGGGGATGTTGCCAGTAGACGGGAGGTAATTAGAAAACGTGAAAGGAGAGTTGTTGAAACTGAAGAAGAAAGAAGCCGCCGATTGTCAACTATAGCACAACGTGGCCAGGACAGAAGAGCGGAAGAAATAGAAGAACAAAGAAATAGCCGATTGTCAGACATGGCACAACGTGGGCAGGAGAGAAGAGCCGAGGAAACAGAAGAACAAAGAAACGGACGATTGTCAGAAATGGGACAACGTATCCAGCAGAGAAGAGCCGAAGAACAAAGAAAAGAGAATACGTTTTGGGAGGAACGTAATGTTTACGTTAGCGACAATATATGTAAAAAAAATAAATTGGAGGCGGGCATATGAAAATTAGTAATAAAAAGACTAGATTTGAAAGAATATTTACATTTCTTGGAGAAAGTAAGTGACAATATTTGTCGGAAAAAAAAACGGAGCCGGGCATATGAAAAAATATGGATCCGAAGGCCTCACGTGATCTCACTTCTCTCCGCCCGGGAATATCCCATTATTCAAGATTGCCCGTGCAACGCCGGGTCATGCAGCTAGTCTATCCTATTAAAATTTGAAGGTAAACAAACGTATGTATGTATGTATGTCCAGCTATCTTCTCACGAACCGCCGAACGGAGAAGCGCGTGGAAAGTACCAAAAGATGGGGAATAATCCAAGGAATACATTTCGGCCATTTAAATTCCGAAATTATAATTAGTAAAAAAGATATTAATTAAAAATTAACTAAATTTGATTCTTAAGCTAACCTAAGCCCTTAACATTATTGATAATAACTTCTTTGCACAGACGGATGGTTGGTGGTGGTGGGGGAGGATATGTCGATAGGGGGTACACGAAAATATAAAAATTAATAAAGGGGTACGCGAGGAAATAAAGGTTGGGAACCCCTGAGATAGAGCATTCATTTCGCCATACACGGTATAATTTTTTTACAAAATAACAATTTTTTGTATTTTTTTTAAATTGTCGATTTTGACGCAAATGTTTCAACCGCTCTGTTCTTATTTATTTAGGAGATAATGTTGGGCATGTATCACTTTACCTCCTTCATTCCGCCAGTGAATAACGCATTATTCGAGACCGCCCGTACAACGCCGGGTCACGCAGCTAGTCTATTATCTACTTTTTTTCAACAGTTATTTTGTTATTAAGTTTGTCTGCTAAATCAGAACTGCCTTATTTAAATAGGAATATTTTGATAAATGTTGATTTAAATTCACTTTTGTAAGCTCAACACTTTTTTTCGGGCATTTACCAATCCACGAGGACAAATTTGCGATTTTTTGAAATTTGTGCTAAATTACATTTCACATAATATAGCCATAAGATACTACTTATTTTCTTATTTTTTTGAGTATTGAGTATTTTTCAAAAAGAAATTCAAGTATTCAATATAAGGTAAGAGGTTGATTGTATTTAGAGCTTTAGAGCCCATTTCTCTTGATTTTTGAGCAACAGTATTGAATGTTGAATATTTTGTAAAAAAGACTATTCATTCATAATATAGCAAATTTACTCATAATTGTTCTATTATAAATATATATATATAGAGAGAGAATAGATCGTAAAATGAAAGAGTATAAAACGTAAAATGAAAAGAAAAACGCAATTCGTTTTTCCATATCTTTTCGAATTTGATATGAATGTTTGTTATTTGATTTTATTGTTTTTCTATTATATTTTGCCACTTTTATATATATTAACAAAACAAAACTATGTCATAAATGAAAACCAAAACAACAAAAAAGGGAACAGAACACCAACGTCCGGGACGCGTCATCAGCAAGGGAAATCCCGAATGGGCGTATATATCAATGAATTCGATGTTTTCTAATCACAAACTCTAGCAATAATGCTAAAAAGAGCTTGTTTTCCCGGAACACCGAACAAAAGCCATAGTTTTAAATAAGGAAACAAAGCTAAGAGATAAGAGTCCAATTGAAAAAAGTAGAAATAGAAATAAAAAATAAAAAGCTCAGGTCCATTTGAAATAAAACATAAGAAACCCAACCTCATAACCAACAAAGCAAAACAAGAATGAAGAAAAAAGTGTCAAAACTCACCCAATAGTCTACTAGAGAAGGGACAAAGGAAACAGATGCCACACACGCGGCACAAACATCGTTTAAAAGTGCTGACGTGAACACGGCTGAGGTGGTTGACAGTTAACGGTTAACGTCATGAGTCGCGGAAAATAATTTTTTTTCTCATATTTAAATCTTTTTTAGAATTTTTGTTAATCGTGTTGTGTCCATTTCCTAAGTTACTTCATCTGAAATATTACTTATTTAATTTGAGTATTTATTTTAATTAAAACTAATTTCGTAATTGGTTTTTGCATTTGTTTCTGTTTTTGCATATGCTTGTATATATATATAGAGAGAGAGAATCCAGGATATGGAGTTTCAGCAATTAAAGTGTTTCCCTCGGCTTTGGTCGAGCTTGCCATATATAAATATAATCTTGGAAAATACATCCTGACATATTGGTAATAAATATTAATAATACATATTATTGTGCCAATGCTGAAGAAATGTAAAGAAATACATGATATGATTTATGACATTGATTTCCTTTCCCCTTAATTCAACAAATCTTCATTTAACTGTTTAGTGCAACTTCTAACAATTATGCTTAGTTTTTATTTCACAGAATCTTTATTTTTATATCTTTTCCGCTTGCAAAATTGCAAAAAGCGCCCTTTCTCGGTTACGACTTTCAAGTAATAGTGAACATACGAAGCATATGTGCACACATTTCCCGCAAACAATATATTGATATCGGGCATCTAAAATATAAAATTTGTAGCAATGTCTTGCTCCAATTTTTAAGCCATAATAACAATGATTAGGGTTTTTGGAAACATTTAAGATTTATTACAAACACTGAACATAAACATTAACACCCAAAGACTACATATTTACATTAATTTCTGACAATTACAAAAGAGTTTAGGATTTGGGAATTTTTCAGTTGTTCAGTCCGTCAGTTAACGGTTCTGAGTCCTGCAGAGTTTCTGCAGATTTTTTTAGCTGGGAATTAAGATAACTGGTTTACTAAATTGCACAACCTATTTCATTAAGCGCAATTAAAGCAAAAAATACTTTTTTATTCTCAAATTCGCATCAGCACGTGAAGCATTCGTAACAGAATAAACCTAAATGTTACATTTTACGTACTATCTCCCTTCTTCTTCTTCCTTTCTTTCTTTCGAAATCATACAAATGAGACATTTCCTTTGTTTTTTATCTTTTATATTTAACATTTGATGACTTTACTGTTCATTTATTTATTTTTATTTTATTAATTTATATGTTTCATTGATTAATTTTTTCTTTCTTAAGTTTCATTTCCAATTTATCTACCGCTAGTTGTGATAACTGCTTTCTGATCTTTTCCTTTAGTTCAAGATAATAATCCCCCTATCTAGGCAATTTTCGGACAACAAAAATAACCTTATTTAAAAATTATTTTAATAAAATTATTGTATTAAACTGTAGTCAAGTAAACTTTTTATCTGAGGATATGTAATATATTTCCCTACTTACTTTTAAAACAGCGTAAAATCTTTTCGTTTTTTGTTAAAATAATTAATTAATGACAATTAAATCTAAAGACTTGTTCTCAAAATGTAAGTACATAACGCTTTTTCTACAAAAAAAAATTAACACTCCATTTACATCTTTACAACATAATTTGCCAATATTGGGGCCCAAATATGTAATAGAATTGAAGCTGTGATAACTGTCAAATCTGGACGCCAGTCGAAATTCGAAGACCCTCCTCTACATACGAAATAACACCGCTCTTACCCCTGTATATTTCAAGAAATATAAATATTTAAGTAAAAAATAGGTGATTGTTCTTCAAATATTGATTCTTGGGAAGTGAACCACAAAACAGAACTGATTTAAATAACCATTTTAAGAAGTGCAGCTAATTCATTCTATGGAAAAAAGCAACATTCGGAATTTCCATGATACATATTCAGTATGAAACTTGGGAAAACGCTTTCCTGTTCATAGTGCAATTTTAGCGCAAATATCTTAATTTAATTACTAGAGAATCTATTGATCGTCTCAGAAGAGAAGCGCAGGTTGAAGAGTTTGTCTTTTCATTATGTCGGCTATTCGCTGAAATTTCTCTTGTTCGTTAAACGAAAGTTCCAACCCTTGTCTTTGTTTACACGAGACAAATGAATTGTGGGAAACAAGCCCGGTCTCAGGTGCCCTCGAGATAGTTACTCTCTTCCCATAATAGGCGTGATTTATTTGTAACTTAAAGTGAAATCCATAATAAATCGTTGAGTTGTACATTGAAAAATGTGACTGAGTTTTATATGGAAGTAAAATTGCATTCAAGGTAACGCTAATTGACTTCCCTTTGATTTCATCTTGACATTACTTTGACTTTCACTTGACTTTGAGAATTTATGAATTGAAAATTTATCGTTACATAGTCGAACTATTTTTTTCTACATATTTTACAGATTTCGGTTTATTGTAAATTCACGAGTTCAAATTTTCATTGAATCGAAGCATAAAAAATTTCAATCAAAGAAATAAAATGTAAAAGTCAGAATATTTGCAGCAAAAATTTGCTTTGCACAGTAATCTTCATCATATTACAAAATACTTCCTCGAGGCAAAGATTGTTTATTAAGCTGTTTATAAAAAAATAATATAATAATGTTTATAAAAAATGTACAGAGACTTATTCTACCTAATGTACAATTAAGAACAAGCACTTTATATATTTTTATTAATTCACTATATTTTAAATATATAAAGCCATTTATTAAAATTTTATTTCATTCTTTTTTAGCGAATCATTTCATTAAATAAATATAAAGCACCTGAATGTGTTTCGTACAATAATAAAACGCGCTTGCGAATAAAGATTACTTCATTTATTAGATTTACTACTAAACAAATTAAGCTCATTTGTACTATTTCCAAGAAATTCTTCTAAACCATTTACTTCTGTTACCATACAACTACATTTCCTTTAGTTTGCATATTATCCAAACAAGATTCAAAACACAGTTGTAGGCCTTTAATATTTTACTGTTGAACAAAGTTAAAAAGCTGTTTACATAAATTTCATTTTGCCTCCTTCTAAAATGTTAGTAACGTTTTGGCATAAGTACGAGAAGATCGTTACTATAATCATAATACACTGTAAAGTAAGAAAATATTATTTACGAAATATTAAGCAGCGATGTGAATGAAGCTTCTGCTATAAATGGTAGTTTATTCATCGTGTTTAATTCTAAAGAAATTAAACACGATGAATTATTTTTCTTTAATAGAATGAACAGAAAAATAATGATCCGAATTCTAACAGATACTTTTTTCCCTTAATATGAAAAAGAAAGGCTGTGTTATTAAAGAAACATATCTTCCTTATTACAGGGAAACTATATTTCGAAACAAGATAGAAACTAAAGAGTGATGTACCCTTGTGGAATACGATAGGGCTGTTTTGACAAAAAGTAATTTCCAACGGTGAATATTCGTGGCAGTTTCCGTTATCATCCATAGAATTCGGAAGAAACGCCGTCGGCTATATATATAATATTCCCAGTTTACGACAAAATGGCCTTTTGGATCAAGTTTTTTGACGTCGGTTTCAGCTGAGCAGGGTAAATGTCAGTGAAGGTTTGACAGAAAACACACGAGCAGTAATGGAATTTTGCTCAGTATCACTTGTTGGTGACGGTGGATTTCGTTCTTTCTTTTTTAATCTTGGATCTGTTGAAATTACGTCAAAAGTTCTTGTAAAAGATGTAAAAAGAAAGAAAAAAGTTGGGGGAAACTAGACAGACGTGAATCCGTAGATTGAGACATTACATAGATTATTTTACGGAATTTTTTTTTTTTATTTTAGTTTTCTGGAATATGATATGCTTCTCTATGGGTGCCATGGGAAGTATCAGGTTTGACAGTGTTTCTTGCCATTGTGATGTATCAAATTTAAAGTTATAAGAAATATGCAGCAGCTTATAATCAAATGGATTATAAATAAAGAATAAAATTGTTGGATGCAAGTGTTGGCGAACGACAGTAATTTATGCAAATTCCTCCGCTATTGATTAGTGGCGGTGTTTCGCTCCGTCTTATCATCATGGTTTTACATGAATATGTGTTTTTACTAAATGGATTCGAATTCTTTTCCACGTCTACAAAAGTTTTTACTGTATTTATTTTTGTTGTTTGCTAATATCTTACACTGAACATCAATATTGAGACTGAAAATTTCAGGCAACTTTTAAATATTAGTTATAACGAAAGAATCTTAAAAGAACTTCAGTGTTTTGGTCTAAAATAACAAGATAACTTTCAATTCGGTTGATCATATAAGGGATTATAAAGTCCGACTGCTCACTTGAATTGCTTCTTCTGCAAATATTTTTCAAGTTTTTTTCTTCTCTTTTTAATAATTATCAAATTCATACGAAACTGAAAATATATATTTCCTCTGAATATTTTACAACATCATTTGTTGTTCTAATATTATATATTTATTAAAAATATTGTTAACTCCTTAACCGGTGTCGTCGTCGAAAGCGTTTTGGTGATCAAGGACATTTTCAAAAACTAAAAACTACCAGATTTAGCTCGTTCATCTTGCAACTGCCTTTCCACATTATTGTAATCAGTTATCAATGAATAGTAAAATAAGTTTTTATACTAGGGGGTTACACCCCCTACTCGCTCCGCTCGTCAATCCCCAAGAATCACGCTGTGATTCTTGATCCCAGCTCGCTTCGCTCGCTCGTCGTGCAATTATGAGTCTCTGCTAGTAATAGGAAATTATAAATACATTAATTACTAAAAGTAAATTTAAATTATTTGAAATAGCATAAACTTCTAACATTTTTAATCAATTACTAAAAAACTAAATTATCAATGTGTAAAATTAAAATTTTCTGCTAGATTGTGCGTGTGTGTGTTATAAAGAAATTTGAATGCTAAAATGTATAATTATAAAATGTTTACAAATAGAAATTATTTACATCAATCAGAAATCAGGCATTTAAAATTTCTTGGTACACAAAATTAAATATTTCTTCAACAGTTTCATTAGCCCTAACTTTATTCCAACAAACTTCTAAACATCCACTCTTCTCAATGAATTGTTGCTCAGAAAAGCTTCGCCACATGTATACACACTCACTGCAATAATTATTTAGCGAAGAAGTTATAACTTTTCTCTCTGGGTAGTTATTTATGTGTTAAAACATCAGAAAGTTTGAGTTAAGAAAGATAATTTAACTCATTTCACAAACTTTTAGCTTACAAGGGACAGTCTAACATGAGAAATGGCTTTACACATGTTCAGATTCACTATTAGAAATTATAACCCATAATTATTTACTTTTAATTTATAAAATTAACAAAATAGTCTTCTTTCAAATTTTTTAAAAATTTCTAAAATTCTTGCTTTTTACACCAAAATTTTAAAAATGCTCTTTCTTCACTGAAATGTTGATCAGTAAAGCTTCTCCATATCTATACACACTCAGTGCAATAATTATTTAGCCAAGAAAGTTATAACTTTTCTCTCTGGATAGCTATTTATTTATTAAAACCTCAGAAAATTTGAGTTTTCGAAAGATGATTCAGCCCATTTCACAAACTTTTAGCTTAAAAAGGACTGTTTAACGTGACAAATGGCCTTAAATATGTTCAGAAACACTATTACAAATTAAAACCCATAATAATTATTTACTTTTAACTTTATAAAATTAACAAAATAGCCTTTTTTCATTTGCTTTTAATTTCTAAAATTCTTTCTTTTTACTTCAAAATTTAAACTTGCTTTTGTCTCACTGAAATAATGCTCAGAAAATGTCCAATGCATAATGCCTACATGCATTAAGAAACTGACTCCTGTCATAGTCCCACAACTATATTCCTGTTGCTCGGCAATTTCGCTCCGTACACAAAAACGCTTAATTCTATTTTGTTCATGACGATTGGATCGTACTAGGAAAGATTCCTCAGCATCTTCACTAGACCTATCTTCTAGTTTTTGATTTGTAATCGAAACTGCCCAAATTAAACTCATTTTGAATAATTTTGTTGTCCCAGATCAAATCAAACTAAATTCGTCGATTCGAATGTAAACAATCTAAACTCGGGAACTGTTGCCAAACGGCGATTAAGAAATTCGACGCTTTTTTGTCTCCACGTAAGAAAATTATATATATAGATAATTTTCGAAAGGATTAGGCCTAAGTTTTACATTGACATTTTGTTCATTTTAAAAATGTACGTATTCATACTATACGTATTCATGATTGTATTTTTCTCGCAATTAAGATAGACATTATAAAGCATTTACCTTAAAATGTGAACAATACTTATTATTATTAGAATTCCCTTTTCTGTAATAAATTTGCAAAATGTATAGTACAAAGGTACGTAGCAAGCATTTACAAAATAATGGATGGACCAAGAAATCAGAATTAATATCGGTTATTGGTATGAAAAGCGTACTGTTATGAAATGCGTTAATGATATTGGTGGAGTAGGAAGTAAGCAATGATATAAATCTGACTCACAGACTTTTTGTCAACCGGTTTTCTCTTGTGGAACATAAAGCCGTTTAGTGGAAGTGTACTGTAAGTTCTTTCATTTTCATTTATGAATTATTTAATTTATCAAAGGAAAAACAAATTATGCAATGCTGGTTCAGTAACAATTTTGCTGTTGCTTTTTCAAGAATTCGTATGCTTTGAAAACAATCCCAAACATTCAAATGTTAGTTCAAATAAAATTTTAATATGTGCGTTTCTTCTCTCTGTTTTATCTTATATATTCATTAAAAGAATAAAAAATAACCACCCCAGGCCTTCCCAATCCCACTCACTTCTATCCCAAACTGATCAGGAGCCATCTTTGCTCTAGGAACGGGGAGATGACGTGGCATAGAACTAGTAAATTAAGTTTAACAAACTGTTCACTAATACATATTTTGCACTATAGATTGTAAAACATGTTGATTTATTACAAGATAGTTTTATTTAGTGTGCTTTCATCGAAATTGTGATAAAAACATTTCCTTTATAACTCATTTTCTTATTATTGACTCTAGTTAAAATTTATAATCGTTTATCAATAGAGACCTTTTGTTACTATACGATGCTACTCAAGGTAAACGGCTATATTTCAATATTTTTTGGTATCGATTTTTTTTCGCGACTGTAATAACTTCAATTACATACAGTGCGCAATTTTACTTAAAAGACATGTAATATCATTAAGTTATTTAATTAACTCATTTTTAAGGAATTATGAATACTTTTATGAAGAAACACTTTGCGTTAAAGAACAAGATGTTGTGTATTATTTATATCCTAAAATTATGAATATATAAAATCAGAATAAAGAGATATTGTATATTATAAACAATCAGTCCATGATTCTAAATTTTATTTTCATTTCTTACTCTACATAAAATCCTTAATATCTGAATAGCTGCATTATCAAAACTACTAAATTTATGTGAATTCATTCTCTTTGTAAGTTAATAAAAGCATTATAATTCATCTACATTATTGCGAAATAATTCATCTACATTATTGCGAAATAATTCATCTACATTATTACCAATAATTCATCTACATTATTACCAATAATTCATCTACATTATTACCAATAATTCATCTACATTATTACCAAATTCAATTTATTTCAAAGTAAGCCTTCAAAACTACTCAATATAAAAAAATAAGAAAGGACTATACTCATGAGTCAGAATTTTAAGAAAGTAAATATATACTACTAAGAAATGACTCACTAATTTTTCGTGAAGACTCACTAATGAATAAAATCATAAAGATAAGAATCACGTACTCTTAATATCCATATGTTATATTTTTAATCTACAGAACACACACGCTCAAAAGGGAAATTGAAGAACAATTCCTTTTCCAGACGACAGTTCATTATGTCTCGAAAGAGCTTTAAAATAGTGGACCTTAAGTCTTGTTAGATCTTATACTGTACTATATTAATTCGTTTAATAAGACTTAGAACTACAACTAATTCTGAATGTTATCCAGCGGACCTAAGAATTCAAAAGTGTAAGTAATAAAGTAGTTCGCAAACATTGTCTAAAAGCAATAGTTAAGAAAGCCAGCTGTCCTTTTCAGTAAAAATGGGAACTTCGCTTCCCACTTAACCAGAAATTTTAGTAAAACTTTATTAACTGTCATAGGTACAAAATTCATGCCTACATGTTATTAATTTGTTATTTCCCTTGCACAGCGAAATTTTATAGCCTTATACGAATTCGCTCTCTCTTTATTATTTAATATTCTATCCATATATCATAATTAACTGTGTAATAAATAATAATGACTAAATAATTAAACATTCTATAGAGTGAACTAAAATTATGTCGAACTAAGAATTCACAAGTGGCCTACGAAACGCTAGCAAAAGCTATTAGTTTAGAATGAGAAGGATATTTTATTCAACGTTAGTGAAACTCAAGAACAGATTATGAGAATACCTTCTACAACTGTGCAGACAGAAAAATTGCATGCTCATGATGTTTATATAAGATATTCCAGTCTAGAGTAAAAACTTCTAAATGACCCTATTCAAGATGCTGGAGTCATTAGTTATCATGAGAATTTCAAAAGAATAGCCCATAATCCTCAAGTTGTGTAAAGCAGACCATTCATATCTTTTCGAAAATGGAAATTTTGGAACACGGGAAGGAAAAATCAATCATCAAGTTCGAAAACCTATGAAATTTAGAACAAATGATTTGAACCGATGGAATTTCAACCAAACCAAATTTCATCCCTTCTTGTGCCGATTCTTTAGGTGGGACCCTTAGCGAGGTTAGTCGGCACATCAAACGATTTGACTAGATTGGGATCTCGCGATAAGGCTGCCATTATCGAAAATCCGCTGAGTGGGGGAAATAGGGGGGAGAACGAGTATCAGCTGTAGAGGGGGAGAGAAGATCGCTCTCCCCTACTACCAGCGGACTTTGCAGCTTCAGATGAATGACGTGCCTTGACTTTTCGACCTCAGTGGAGGGAAAATAAACAGTGTTGGGACAAATGGATGGAATGGAGTACAGATGAATTGCCGGCTTAAGTTTTATGGATAATGGAAGGGATGGAAATCCTTGGGCGCGCGCGCACACAGCACAGAAAGTTTGCTTCGATTTAAGGAAAGTTGAATCTTAAGTATTTGGAATCACAACTTGTGCTCGAGAGGGCCTCACGTGAAAGTAACTTACCTTCCATTTAAAATATTTTATTTCGAAGAGAAAATGTCTACTTTATCTATGACATTTGTGAAAGATATTAAACTTTGAGGGAAATAGTCAAATGGTAGTGTCCACTTTTATTCGAAGAATGGCTTGGACTCGACTGAAGTTTCTGGTATTACAGAAATAGATAAGACTTAAGAATTTAAAACAGCTGATGCAAAGAAGGGCACAGAACTTTAGATGTATTATAGATCCGTTCTGATGTATTTTTCAGAAATTGGTAGAAGATATACATTTTAATGTCTGGTTTCCATCAAAAATCGAAAATATTTTAAAGACACATAATCTAATTTTTATAATAAATTAGCATAATTTCACTAGTATTAAGCTTTTGGATTGGTGCCTTATTAACGGCAAGATTTATTCGACAAATTGTAGGAATGGTGTTAATTTCTAGTCTTTCGAGAGCATTTAATACTGTGGTGTTAAAACGACATTTATAAAGGAATCGTTTGGAACCATAAAGCAAAACAATATATTTTTTCTAAGCAGTTCGTCCGCTTAAACTCACTGTTAAAAGAAATATTTAGAAAGACGAATTTCACTTGCTAAAAATATGCATTTTGAATCAAAAACTGAAATCATATGCTTTAAACTCTAATATTTTCTCAATGTGGGACATGAATTTCTTATGTATGGGAAAGTGTCATATATTTTTGTCAAATACATTACAACCATCTATTCTTTTTCAATGAACTTTGTTTCGAATATGCCAAATGATTTTCGCACGATGATGATGACGATCACCATTATCATTTTACTGATATCTAAGGTAACTGAAATGAGAGAGATGGCGAGTATGAGCGACCCTAACTGTCGATATACATCCTAATTTCACGCGTCGTCTATCGCAGCAGGGAGAAGATACAGGAGATGGATTTTTGATTGGTGGATTAACAAGGAAGTCAGCCAGTTGACTGGTTTGTAATAATCTGTCAAGGTCCATAAGCTTCTGATAACCTGTACAGTTCCTCCAGTTTTTGGTCTTATGCTTAAGAAGAGATTAAATTTCATTTTTTTGCATAAATTCGAAAGTTTAGGATGTTTCTTTATTTTCATTTTTAAGTTTCATAAAAATAGTTTAAAATCTTCTTTTAAAACTTTGTTTCTATATAATCGGAATTCATGCATTTTAAACTGTGAAAGTGCCTTGATAACACTTTGGAAAAGGAATGGTAGCGATTTTACTGGAAAGCAATCTTCACATATGGATACTATTATTTCAAATTTCCACTTATAGGTATACGCAGAGGTTTTCTTGTACACTTTTAATATTTTTATGAAATTTCAATGTGGAATTTTGTTATTAAAAATTAGATAGCGTTCTGTTAAAAAAATATTAAAATCATATCAACATTACTATTTTATATATTCAACTATTTAAAGTTTAATTTTTTAAAAAATTTGCATTTAACACTATTTTTAAACAATTTGTTTACTGAAAAATAATAAAATTTAACACACCAAAAACTACTTAAATATTACTCATTACCATAACACATATATGAATCCTTGAACTTTTGTCTCTTTGAAGGATTCAGAGCTTTCGTATTTAAAGCAGGCCTTCTCAGTTTCGAATCACCTGAAAGATACATTATGACAAGGAACTCTAATCAGAAGTAAGTGAAGCCGATTTCAGCTTCCATGCATGTTACTTTAAGGATAATGAGCACAAACATACCCCATCTGTGCTTTTCAGATCATTTAAAGAAAATGTCACTGAAATATTGCTATATTGTCTTGACGTCAATAATACACGATGAAAGTGATAACTTACTGAATTTTGAACTTTAGATACCTTTCCGAAGTACCTCTGTAAGCGTTTTAATATTGTGCCTAACAAAAGTATGACTGCAACATATTTATTGTATAACAGTGCATGACATAAGATAAGTGGCAACAGTAAGATGTGTGCTACTTTGAATTTGATTTTTAGAAATAGTCTAGAGAGACGAGATGAGAACGGTACGATTGAACGAAGTTACGTTGTATGCAGTTACGAAGTGTAATGGTTGTGCTTAATAAATGTTTGTTTTGTTTTAAAAGAAGTCTTATGAATGTCAATCGAGTAGCCAACAGAATTCAGAAGTGGGATGAATTAGAAACCTGTGACTGAAATTCTCATCGACAGTTAAGTAAAATGGAAGGAGTTTGAAATTTAAAGTACGTTACGAAATTTTTTTGTCGTTATTTGTAAATAAAAGTGTAAACTACGAAAATAGCTATCTTCGCTGGAGCAAGGAAGTGCGATTTGAAGATATTGGCTAAAGAACTTGGAGAAACGGTCAATGACAGCCATAAATTGAAGGATTTGAAAAAGATTATTTTGGCGAGCAAAGAATACGATGAAGATAGCGCCAAGGAATGGATGAATACGATCATCAATGAAAGGAAGGAAAGAGAATAAAATGAAATTAGGCAAGAAGAAATTGCTGAACGAAGACGCTAAGACGCAATCCAAATTGCTGAACAGAAAAGGCAAGAAGAAATGGCTGAACGGAAGCGGAAGGAGGAACAAGAAATTGCAGAATGAAGACACCAAGCAGAAATTGAACTAAGAAAACTAGAATACGAAGAACGGAAGCGAAAGGAGGAATACGAGGAACGGATGCGAATGGAAGAATACGAGGAAAGGATGAAATGGAATTCGAGCTGCAAAAAATACGCCTTGGAGCAGAAGGTAGGTTTTTAAATTCAAATTCCGTCCCCAATCAAAATGTAAACAGTATGCAAATTAAGACAAAGTTAGAAATTCATCATTTGATGCAAAAATTTAATTCCGATGAAAACGATATAAGTTTATATTTAATTATGTTTGAACGTCTGGCCAAACAAGCTGAAATATTAGAAAACACTTGGGTAGCTCATTTGCTTGGCTTATTGCCATATGACGTTGCGCAGTTAATCGCCAGAGAACCAGATGAGATTGCAAACGATTATGGCGAAGTTAAAAAGATATTGTAGAAACGGTATAAGTTAACGCCAGAAAAATTTCGCCAAAAGTTTTTTATGCATAATAAGAATTTATGAAGCACCTGGAAAAACTTTGCCTATGAATTGAGAAGTTTTTTTAATGAACGGGTGAATGGAGTTAAGGCAGATAGTTTTGAAAAGTTGAGCGATCTTATCATAACAGATCAGATACAACGTAAAATGTCTCAAGAAGTAAAAGATCTCTTTATAGATGACTGGTCTAAGCTGAATTCGCCAGATGATTTAGCTGAAAAACTGGACGATTATGATACTTTGAGGTCAACTTTAAGGAGTAAACAACCACGTAAAGAATGTCAATACGACAAGCAGAACTCCTTTAAAGATGATTCAGCTGTTACAACCAACGAAAAGAAAATGCTGTACGGTATTACACAAAATGAAAGAGATGAGCCAAAATGTTTCAACGGAATTTGGACACATTGCAAGGAACTGTTCGCTGCGAAAATCAGTTTTAATATGCCTAGAAAGTAATGAAACAGGCCATAAAATTATAAACTATGTCTCGAAGGAAAGTAAATATTCAAGTGATGAAAGCTTATCTGTTAGACAAGTTGGTGAGAATTCAGAGGAGAAAAATTCATATTCGAAGAAAGCAAAACTTAATAATTGTGATAACGTGCAAGCTTTAATTGATACAGGGAGCTCATGTTGTCTCTTGAAGGTTTCAGTTACTCAAAAACTTAAACTGAAATTTGAACGTGCTGCCAATAAAATATACAGTTTTGAAAATCAAAAGATGCCTGCATTAACGTCTATTGGAAGAATTAAAGCCGATATTGAAGTTGATAATATAAAGGCCGAAAACATTAGCATATACGTTGTTCCTGACGATGCGGCGTCAGTTGATCTTATCATCGGACGGACATGGCTTGATCTTCCTCATATTGCTTATACAAAAATAGGAAAAAGAGTTCAAATTGGATACCGGGAAGATGAACTATTTAGAAACTTTCCGATTGGTGAAAAAGTAAATCCAGTCTGTCTTAAACGTCTTGAAACAGCTCAGTTAGAGGGTGAAAGTTTGCAGATTAAAGACACTTCCCAGCAAAAGATGATGGGCAATTTAGCGGATGATCTTAAAATAGTAAAGAATGAACTGCGACTTCTACAAGGAGATATTAAGAACTTTATGGAAGAGCGACAATCGTTGCTTCTTCAAATCCAGGAATAGAAGAATAATGTTGACAACTTGAAAAGCATAAACGATTCTTTAGTGAAATGAATTCATATTACGACGAAAACAAGTCATGTAAAGTGTCGCTTCGTAAAGGAGACATCGTGGCAGTTAGAAGAAAACCTAACATGACAAGTGAATCAACAAAGACGCAACCACGATACCGATTACCCATGGTTGTCACAGAAATACGCTCCAGTGACACATATAGAATCTCACAACTAGAACCAAGAAAAGGCCGACCTTATGCTACAATAGTTGATGGCAGTCAGTTAAAGGCCTGGAGAAGCTGGAGTGAAGATGATGATGACTCTAGTACGAATTCTCATAATGAACCTGAGATGCAAATGTCCAATCGAACTGTACGAAAACCACTGCGTTATGGAGATTTTATGCCGAACAGATAGAACTTTTTTTTAAATGTTATATTTCACTTTATTTTATCTTTTATGAATGTATATTTGTTTTGTTTCTGTAATGATATTATTGAATGTAAACAAAATGTGGTTCAATTGAGGTCAATTGAAAAGTCAGGATGGTCGAATGTAAGCGTGTTTAATATTGTGTCTGACAAAAGTATGACTGCAACATATTTGTTGTATAACAGTGCATGACATCAGATAAGTGGCAAAAGTAAGATGTGTGCTACTTTGAATTTGATTTTTAGAAATAGTCTAGAGAGACGAGATGAGTACGGTACGACTGAACGAAGTTACGTTGTATGCAGTTACGAAGTGTAATGGTTGTGCTTAATAAATGTTTGTTTTGTTTTAAAAGAAGTCTTATGAATGTCAATCGAGAAGCCAACACCTCTTACTACCAAGAAAATAATTTTGCTTTATTTCACATAAAAAAGTAACACTGAGAAGGAATTAAAATGGTATTTACCAGGCAGTAGCATCAAATATTAATAATCCAATTCCCAAAGAAAACTTAGAAAACGTGTCACAAATATTCTATAAGTTTGGCTGACAAGAAAAAGAGAATTTTACCAATGTGGGATTTGTTGCAAATGCAGAAACAATTAAAAAAATTTTATCATGTACATTTCGGAATTTTTATGAAATGTTGTGAGTGACAAATGGTGAGATGTAAATTACCGGTTTTATTAAACATCAGAAACAAATTCTTATTATGTCTTGCTTCAAAATTCATTATGTTTCGTTTAAAATATATAAAATAACTTCAGTTAAGTAATTTAAATATTAATACATTTTATATCAGATCTTTTACGTTTTATGCATGCTCCGAAAGATGAATTAAGATACTCAGAAATACTTATAAATTGTTTTCAGAAATAAGTGTTTCCGAATTGTTTTCAATAATTCTAATTCTAATAAGCACTACTGTTAAATAATGATTTTAAATTGTATTTCATTTTTGTTATTGAAACAGTTATGATCTATGCATATATTTTTATATTTTATTATTTATTGTATTTATTTAATTACATCGTGTATACATTAATCGTCCCTGAAGAGAAACGCAATCTGATGAGTTTGTATTTTCATTATGTTGGCCTTTCGCCGAAATTTCCCTTGTTAGTTGAAAGGAAGTTCAAACCCCCGGCTTTGTTTGCAAGAGGCAAATGAATTGTGAGAAGCGAATGCTATTCCGGGAATAGTGGGATAATTTGCTTTATGCTTCTATAAATATGGTTAGTTCTAACTAGGAAAACAGTTGAGTAATAAAACATTGAAAATAATTGCAAAATATGACTCGATTTCCTACCAAAATTTAATAATGGAAATAAAGAACTTTAAATACTGATTACTTCGAATAAAACATACGTTTTATTTTAGGAAAGATTCTTATATCGTCGGTGTACTGCTCAAAGCGACCAAGTCAATAGAAAAAGAAAAATGAGTTAAGGTGTTCTTGTTGAGCAGGATATCACGGCAATTTTTGCTTCCTGTTCTTCTGTTCTTAAAAGGCGAGTTTAGAATTTTGAAGAACTAATTTAGTGCTCTACTGTACGATAAGAAAGTAATTAATTTCAATACGAACGCTTCAAATCCCCTTTAATTATTTCAATTTGCGTCATTCAAAGAAAATTATATCAGATATTCAAGTAGACAACTTATATCGGTCAACATATTCCAACTTCTCCATTAATTTTCATTATGCCAGGAAATAATTAAATGCACTTGAAAAGCACAGGTATTACGTTGTTTACTGAAATTTAAGAATATTCTTTTATTTTAAATTAACACTTCAAAGCGCAATAAATTCAGAAATTCATTCACAAAATAACAAATACGTACGAATTAAGCTTATATTCGAAACATTAGTTTATTTATGCTATTTACTTTCACAAACACCGTTATTTTCTGTTAATAGATTGAAGAGAAGGAAAATAATCCATAATCTAGAAGATATTTTTATGCTTTAATATGAACAGAGAGCCTATGCTATTAGATAAACCTATCATCCTAAATAGAGAGAGCTACATTTCAAAAAAGAATAAAGGCTAAAGAATGATGCATTCCTTTGGAGTACGTTAGGGCTATTTCGACAAAAAGTAAATTCCTACAGTGAGTATTCGTGGCAGTTTCGTTGTCATCGATAGAGCTCTGAAGAAAAGCCAAGGGAGATATTTATTATTTTCTGTTTACAGCGAAATGGCTTTTCGGATCAAGATTTTGACGGTGACTTTCAGCAATGCAGTGTAAATGTCTGAAAAAAGGTTTGACGGGAAACATACACAAGTATAGAGAATTTCGCTCCGATGCATTTGTTGGCGATAGTTCTCTTTCTTTATTTTATAATGCTAAATCGTTTAAAATTACGCCAAACTAGTAAAAGATATTGAAAAAAAATATTTGAGGAAAATATACACATATTAAAACGCAGATCGCGTCTTGGTCGATCAAGGTAATTTTATAAAAACTGGTGGACGATTTAAAGAATGTCTTGATGCATTTTTTTTTTGTAAAAACATGTATGTCTTTATCAGGAGTTATACTCTATTATACTAGAAGTATATAATGAATTGTTTGCAGAAAGTTAAAATTGCAGAACGAACACTTCTCCAAACCAGAAGTTCCTCATTTTCTGTGAGAACTTCAAACGGCACCTCATGAGTCTCAAGTGGTGCAAGTTTTATGGGCACTGGACTTGTTGCTGAGTGAAAACTCATCAGTAAAAGTGCTCCTCGATTAAGTGCAGGGAAGCTTGCCTCTTCAGTATTTCGAGGCCTCGACTTGAATTCGAAAGGGTCCTGTTTCTCCTATTCAGCCATTTTATTTTAGATGGAAACGTCTATTTTATCGATGGTCAATGCAAAAGATATTTAACTTTGATGCAAACGGCCTCATGTTCTTGTCTGCTTTTATTCGACAAATGTCTAGAACTCAAACGATGTTCAGAAATAAATACAGAACGGTTTTAGAGAAAAACGGTTACTAAACGGTTTTACAGAAATAAATACATATTTGAGAATTCAGAATGATAAAGAAAGGCACTGAGCTTTGAAAACGGCAAAGAAAATCACTGAGAGTAATTTCGGATTTTAGTTTTGCACTAGTGCATTTTGCCTCATTTAATTAAGCGAAATACGCTTACGAAAAATATAGTCTTGCAGTAATAAGAAATGTCTTTTATTATATTGTTTCAGTTACAATATTGATAAATTGTATTAAAGTCACTGACTTGCTATTCTAATCTTGACTTTTACACATAATTAGCGTGGTTTATTTTACTAAAAGCAGGGTTATACCGTTTGTATTAGCCATATACCCATCAATGTTTTTATTGGAGAAATAATGTGGATATGAATTTTGTCATTCATTCTCTGCACAACACCTTAGCGTATCCATCCAAGATAATGGTTTAATATTTGTTTATAAAAATATATCTACATTTTCATCTATATAGAATCTCAAATTAAGTATAAAATTTCACCAGAGGAGAAATTTCATAACCACACGTCTGGATTTACCCTTCCGGAAGGTAAAGTGCCATTCATTAAATATTTTGCTATGTTTATATTGTCGTCTTTCAGGCAAAAGTCACAAGTCCTATACCGTAGTTTTGAGTTTTGATACAGTTAACTTAAACATTTGAGTCGTTATGAAAAACAGTAAAAAATATTTTACAGATTTCTAACTCATACAGTAGGTTTATTGATGTTTATATGGCTGATTTATATCACGGAATAATTAATTAGAAGTTCTAGTCGCCTGCAGTAACCCTTCAAAAGACTATTTGTAGACTTGACTCTTGCCTTCCAAAATGTAGACTGAGTCTATGACTTCTTTTGAACCTGTAATGATAATTTAATTGAGCTCATTTATTTACAGTCTTAATTTGATTTATTTTTATAATTACAAATTGTACATTGATAATGTTAGTACATAAAAGTGTCTTATCAATTAGAACTTAAGTGTTTTTATCTGGATTCAGTGGCTTTTAATTGCCAAAAGGTAAACTGCGTCTATGATTCCTTCTGAACCAGCAATAATTATTTAATTTGATTCATTTGTTTATAGCCTCGATTGTATTTATTTTTATGAGTATAAAATATGCATTGATAATGCCAGCACATAAAAATATGTTATTAATATTAATTGATATCAATATCGCAGCCGAATACATTGCATTATTTACTTACATTAAAGTCGCCTTTACTTTTCACCTCGTAATGTGTTTATCACGCCATTGTAAAGAATATATTTTTATATTAATTACAGACATTTATTTTAACGACACCTTCATTATATTTCTAAGCAAACCCAATTTCATTTTCTGATTAACTTTTCTGGCTTAGTTCCGGATTTAGATTCTCAGAGTTTTTTAAAGTTGGTAATATGTGTATCACGAATAAAACTCTTGTGGTATCACCACCCCTGTTACAGGGAAATCAATTATCATACCACTAGCGGTACGCGCACGGCGTTGCCCGTGGGATCAGGACTTCAACAAAATTTTTAAAAAACGTCCATAATGGCATGAAAAAGTTTTGAAAACAAAATCAAAACAAAAGATACACATTATTGATTTTCCCGCTTTTTTTCGCGATAATGACATTTTATTTGTAGAAAAGTTAAACCAAAACAATATTAAAAAGTTGCAACGTGAAAATCATTATTATACTGCAAGCCACAAAGCAAAGTATGCAAGAGGAGTAAATACGTTAAGATACTGCCGAAAATAATAAATAAAAGTCATTCAATTGAAGGTTATGACGTCACATGCCCCGCCAGCCAATCAAATTGCCATCTACGTTCCGGAAAAGTGTCGCGGGAGGAAACTGGCTTGAGAAAAATAACTTTCTGACTTTAACTGACCAGTAAAAAATTTATTAAAGAAAACGGGGAAAGATATTTTAACCGTTCTTGTTTTAAATCCGACAGAACCGTTCTAGCTATAAGCTGAAAAAATTGAAAATAATAGTGTTATTAGAAAGTCGGATGCGAGAATTTCAAGAAATCCGAATAAAAAATGACCATAAAAGTGACTATTTTTCAAAAATTTCTCAAAATTCAGTAAATTACGTTAGATGTAAGAAACAAACTTCAATAGAACGGAAATCGTTTATTCTTTCCGATGGCGTATCTGTTTGTTTCGTACAATTATCCGAAATCATTCCATGGAGAAATTAGTGCGAAAAATCGTCCAAAACAACACAAAATATTAAATAAAACATTTTCTAGATTTAATTTTAAAATTCCGGCTTTGAGGTGCATTCAGTCACCATTACGACTACCTGCGTGCCAAATTTCATGGCTGTAAGTGCGATAGATTCGTCTGGACATCACACGCACGCACACACACACAAAAACATTGCCTTTTATAAGTATAGATTCTCAGAAGTAAGAATCACTAATAAATCATCCAGTCTTTTTACTTGATCATGCACATCGACAGTAAATCTGCTAAAAATCTTTAAGTGGACTTATTGACTTCTGCCTGCCAATATAAACACCTACAGGACCTAATGAAAATCTTACATCTCCGTAACACAGCAACGGAATTTCAATAAAGTAAACGTGTTCTGCCAGGAGTGGTGATGAAGGATTGGTGTTCTACCAGGAGGTTAATTGGTGATGACGATATGATATATATCTCAAAATCGTGATTTTTGGACAATAACTTTTGAAAAGGAAATTAAATAAATGTGTCATTTCGAAACATTTCTGTAAGAAGGACGTGAAAATGTTGTGCTTAAAGAGTTATCCTTGCACCGTGCTAGGAAATTGCTATTTTAACACAGTGTTACATAAAAACATTGCTAAAACACCCTATTTCAGGACGGCTGTTGCAATTTTAGCACTGATTTGCATCGAAAATATTTTATCGGTATACAGTGTTGTAAGAATGTTGACTGTATCAAACTTTACACTATGATACCTTCGATGCTATACGCTGTTTTGCAGTACTGAAAATAATTGCTTCTTGTATCATTTTTGACAATGTCATGGATATTATATATCTATCCTATTAAAATTCGAAGGTAAACAAACGTATATATGTATGTATGTATGTATGTCCTTCTATCTTCTCCCGAATGGAGAAGCGCGCGGAAAGTACCAAAAGATGGGGAATAATCCAAGGAATCCATTTCGGCCATTTAAATATCGAAATTTTAATTAGTGAAGAAGATATTAATTAAAAACTAATTTATAACAATACTTTTCATTGTTTCGGATACTTTATAACAATACTTTTCATTGTTTCGGATACTTTATAACAATACTTTTCATTGTTACAGCTCGATTCAAAATTTATTTTATTGTTGAAGTCGTTTACTTTACAGAACATTGTTACAACAACAATAAAAAAGTGACGCTGACAGAAATAAAAAAAATGTATTGTTGCAATATGGAAACCTGAACAATGCAACAAGTCAATGTGGATAGAGTTTTGTGTGGGTTTTGGTAATTGATATAAAGAAACAGGGAAAATTAAATCGCTCATATAGGGTTTTTACTAAAACTATTGTTTTCTATGAGGTTTCACTTTTAGATTTCATGTACTCAGTGCATCTTGCTTCATGTGCATATAAACTGGAGGCGGGTATATGAAAAAATACGGATTCCGATCAACGCTGGGTTATCTCATTCCTTCCGTACTAAAGTCAGACAAAAATAATTCCGGAATCGTAATTTTACAAAATAAAGATTATTTTTGCGATTTTTTAAAAGTATATTTTGAAGCCTTTACGCGGACGGAATGATTGAACCGCTCTTTTCTCCTTATTTATTTAGGAGAGAATGTTGGGCATGTGTCACATGACCTAACCTTTTCTCTTCGTCAAGGAATGACGCATTATTCGAGATAGCCCGTGCAACGCCGGGTCACGTAGCTAGTATTATATAATAATATACAACTTACTACCAAGATGAAATTCTAACAATACTTTTTTAAAAACTGAGAGCATTCTGTCACCTGTTTCATTATTTATATAAATACCTCTCGTTTAGAGGAGGTTAAGAATTACCTTTAAATGATGGTCATCGTTAGGCTATAACAGGAAAACCAGAAATATTAAAGAATCAACTTGCAAAGAAGGTAAAGAGAATATGTGCATAAAAAACAGCGACAGACGAGACAGATAAAAGGAGAGGAAACAAGAGGAAGTATAACAAGGAAACCATCCTATAAAACAACAATTTGTCAAAAGAGATAAAAAGATCCAGTCTGAAAGCACAGCATTCATTCTGTTGCTACGTGAAAAAAGAAAATACTTCTCCTACAATGCGTACTCGGTAAGTAACATATTTTTGTTACATTTCTTACTTAAAAAAGCCATGGAAGTTCATTTAAGGAAATAAATTACTTTTTCATTGTCAGTAAGTAGAATGAATGATATTGGCAATACCTTCTATTAAAAAGGAAACGGCTTTTCTTTTAGGAAACATTGAACATACCGTTTCACAGAAAATCTGTTTTAACTGATAGCGGTTAAGATGATTTTAACCGAATAAAATAATTTATATTTAAATATATTAAAATTGTAAAAATCATATATGAAGATTTTATTTGTGGATTACATGTTCAGGAATATAAATACTATTTGTTCCCGACAATTCAATGCTATACTGCACCCTTATTAATGATTAATCGAAGCTCTCTAATTACAGCTAAAGTCTTGTTTCGACTCGACAGTTCAGAATTTTCTATTTAAATTTCTTTATAACGCAGTTTCGATCAAACACATCGTTGAATTTTCTTCGAATTTGGCATGAATATTTATTGGAATCGATGTATATATAATGATTTTGATTCTGTATCAAGCTGCTGATCGTTTTGAAGGTTTTAATATAAAAACGTTTTTGCTAGCGTTAAATTTGTTGCACGCAATGTGCATCCAATATCAAAAGAGTTGTCGAAGCAATGAGGAAAATATTGTAACATTAAAGTTTACACGAAAACCATCTTCTTCATTCTAAGTTCGTATTATCATTCCTTCCAAGACACTAGCAAATAAAGTAACACAAGCCAGTTGTATTAACTATCATGCTTCCTTGGATCCCTGCTTCAATTTTTTCCAGATGGTTGCTGTATAAGAAATATTTTCGACTTAAGCACCTACTTTGGATTCAGTCCAAAAGCACCATCTGTCCAGTTTCATAATATTTTTACACTACGACTTTTCATTGGAGGCAAAATCTTTAAGTCTTTTTAATGTTTTTTTTTTCTAGATAATGTCTTTCCGTAATTTTTTGACATTATATTAAACTAACACTTTGACTTAATACATGAAGAATTGTTTGTGCAAACCTTTTGAGATAAATTAAATTTGTTTATTCTAGTATTCTCTGTCCACTAGAGACAAATGCATCTTAACCTGCCACAAAGAACTGGGTTGGTAGAATTAGGAAGTAAGCCTTTACACGAAAACTCTGCATGGGTATAAAATATTGAATCTAATCTCTTGTCTGAAAGACTGCTTCTCCGGCTATCTTTCTATGTGTATGTGTACACACGAAAAAAAATCATTGTAAATAAAAAAAATATAGGATTTAACGGAGATTTATTTTGAATTTACGAATGGAAAAAGATGGGTTTCTGAAGATGAAAACTTCAAAATTGAGAAATCGAAGAAAAAAAACAGTGACAAAAGTTTGAGAAAAACATAATTTCGCATTCATTTTATTAATACCAATCGAGAGTGTTTGGATGCGCAACAACACAAAACGATGCAATAATTTTTAAGCGTTATTTTAAGTGATATTCTTATTTATGTACAAGTATTTGTTGAAAGTTCAGGAGGTAAAACCTTCAATGTTTACTCTTCACAAATACAGTGAAACTAACGCTTATGGGATTTTATTCTTTTGTATAACTCTAGATAATATATGTTTACGAGTTTTTAAAGTCTTAAATTTTATGTAAGATACTAGCTGTTACCCGCGACTTCGTGCGCGAGGTATTCGAATTATTATATTTCTTTATTCACAAATGTGTTTGCATGTTGAAAGTTCTGACGGTTGATAATAACTACTTACTAGAGTGGACTACTTACTGGAGTGTACTTGTCTGCTGATATTATTATGCAATTTGTTTATCTGTTCTAAAACACTTTTGTCTACTACGCTTTTTGTTATATTTCTTTTGCTAGGATGTATAGGTTACTTGGAATGGACACACGCGTTGCCCATGTGAAAAATATGGTTTTTACTAATGAACGCCTACCACTTTGAGTTTCTGACTTTAAACTTCGTTAATTGTCATATTGAATGCTATTTTTTAACCCTTCGAACCGCTCTAGTCCAACAAGAAACCGCTCTTAAAATCGCACCCCTCTAGATAAATGTTGAACTCAAATCTCAAAGAATAACTTAGAGGAGTGTTTGAAAAGCGATCGCATAGAATCCCCCCACCCCGTACCTTATTATTCCCGATAATGATAGGGAATAGTAAACCCCTTGTCTACCGTCAAAATTCAAGGTCGGATAATGCTAGGAATTTGGGGTAGGAGCCGAGTGAATTGGACTCACGTGATCTGGTAGTCTCTCATTCATTCCGTTCCATTCAATGTAATAAGTCTGTCAGCTGAGAATTCTTGCATTGTGCTTTTGCAACTAAGAACTTGTAAGAACTTGATTTTCGCTGCGAAGCCCTCAGTCTGAAGCGTTTTGATAGAGCAGAATATTTGGGATTCCCCGAATAACAAAAAGTTTCAAATGATTTGCAACGTTCAATAAATGATTTTTTAGCAGTGCGCAATATTAAACTACCTTTTTGCAAAATCAGCTCGTTTATTCGAGAAAATATAAATAGTTTTTTCTTTAATTCTAAAAAAACACGCAGAGAACAAACAAACATGCTACAAAAATGTCAATTGCAAAACGGTGCGAAGGGGAGCACTGTTTGAACGAGTAATTCACATGGTTGTTTTATGTGCTGCTTAATGTTTTCAGATATATCGTAACCAATCCGTTTTTTAAGTTATTCTATTGCCTGGCAGGTAATTTTAGTGGTGAATTTCTCTAAAAGTCACGTATTGTCGCATTATCTTTTAAATACTGAATTTAAGACTTTTTATTAATTACAACTTATAGTTTTGCCATATTCTGAGTACAAATAACAAGTTCGAATTTTTAATTTTTCAGTGTTCATAAGTTTTTTTTTCATTCTAATCTTTTCATATTCAAACCTTCTTTAATGGTAGGAAATTAAAGTTTTCAAAAATTCAATTTATTTAATTCAGTTTTGAAAGAATGTTCCCAAACCATTTCTAAAGAATTGCTTTTAATAAACATTTATTATTTTTGTAAAATATTTAGTAAAAAATATGCACTTCTAGGCAAAGTTCTATGTATTCTATTTGATGTTGTGTGATGTTCTAGAAGGAATTTTATTATATATAAATGCTTCAATTTTTAAAACAGTTGCCTTTCCTGTGTGTATAGAAAACTAGGTTATCTTCTAGGCAGTAACTTTTCTCTATAATAAAATTCATTGATTTTCATTTTTAAAGTATGCATGTAAGTCAATTCTGATTCATGAGTTTTGAACTCGCATCATTGAGATGCGGTAAGTACAAACAGTTAGAAATTACTTCAGCCTATAAAGCGTTGAACAACGCCAAACAAAAATTAATTCAGAGTTCAATTTATTCATTCCATTTTCAAAGTATGTTTGTAAAGCAACAATAAGTAAACATTTTCATTCATACTCTTATTTTGTTGTATATAAATAAATGTTTGTATATAACGGTTAAAGAGTCTTCTTTTTCGTTGAATACATTTTCGTCAATTCAAATGCTTAACTCGTTCTTTCAGTCGTTATCATTGCTAAATATTTTTTATAGTATGTATGTGTCTTTTGCGCCCCATCAGAAGGTTAAATGATTGCTAAATTTTCTCGCATTTGAAGGTGGATTTGAAAAAAAAATAAAATAAAAGGTATTTTCTCTCTGATCCAAAAATTAAGACAAAAAAGGATTAAATTAAAATATGTGAAAAGCATTAAATAACGTTTGTATAAAAATTCAGTAAAATGAAAAAACACACATTAAATTAAACATTGAAAAAATCTTTCAGAAGTAAATTGCTTTTATCAAAATGTACTAAAACGAATAGGGAAAAGTGGGGTAAAACCCGTAGATGAGGTTCGAAGGCTTGTTGGTGCTTAAATATTCGACATAGAGCTCGTCAAATTTTATTGAACTATTCATTGTTTATCGGGGTACAATATGTCTTTCCAGAAAAGTCACATTTCCATTACTCTTTTTATCAAAAAAATTAAACTACCAGGTTTACCCTACTAGTGGGGTAAAACCGGGTACACATGTTAATTTATGGGAAATTAAGAAAACTCGATTTCTAGTGGAAAAGTTGCAATCTTTTTTTTATTTTATATGACAATTTAAGAATATTAGTTACAGAATTCACATGTAAATCAGTTGCCTTCTTCCTCCGCGCCACAGCAGATTTCATGGGCGCAACTAAAATAGTTTTTGATTATGTATTAACCTTTCTTCTTTATTTACATTAGAAAATACACCATGAAAATATAAAAAATTAACGTCTGATGTGTGTTTATAGTCTTCATTGGAAGAATAATCGATACTGGCTGTCTGGGTCTAACACCACATGGGGTACCCGGTTTTATTCCGAGTGTAGAAGTTATGAAAAACGAAATAGAACCGATCAATTATTGTAGTAAATCCTTATTTTTTGATAGGACATATATCCTTAGTAAACGTATAATAAGCTGGACTGAGTAGAGTTTTTATAACTGTAATGACTTTTTAGTAAGGATAGTTTAAAATCAAACAAACATTAAAGAGTTGACGTCATAAAATGAACAAAAGCCTTTACAGAATCAATGAATTCAGCAGCTACAACATGCTATTTGGCTGTTTCTTTTTATTGAGTAATAGAGTGTAATTCAGTATCTCTCTGCTAGATTGCGAAAATAATAATAAGCACCCGGTTTTACCCCACTACCCGACCTTACCCCACTCTCCCCTATATATACCTTAATATAAATAAAAATCATTGTGTGTGTGTGATTACGTATAAATGTGGGTGTGTTCCACATCTACTAAATACTGCTCAAATTTCAACCAAACTTTGCATACTTATTATTTAACTCAAGAGGAAGATACCTGCGAAATTTTCACATTACAAACGTTAATTAAACAGTCAGTTAATTAGATAGAAAATTTTCAGAAATCCGATGATGCAAATTTTACCACGAAAAACAATTTCATACCATCCTAAATTTCAAAATTTTTCCATTTCAATGATATTAATTTTATATCTGTGTCATTTTTCCTCGAACTTTTAGTGATTTTTAAAAATTTAACAGATTTGTAATTGATTACATCCGGAAGATTTTGAAACAAACCATATTTATAGATACTTCGTTTCTAGGAAACGGTGAGACTTCGAACAAATCTACCTTTACTTCTGTTTATTTTTTTTAAATATGTTCTATCAGAAGTGGAAGCCCAATTCTAAAAGACAAAAAAGTTAATTAAAACTTTATTTAATTAAAATTAAACATGATTTTGCATTTTCTGCGATATCTCTCGAAAATATTATCTCACAAAATCTATTTTGATACAACATTAAAGTTCAAGAAATAAGCTTTTCATTGACACAAATTTCATTTCTGCTCTATTGGTTGCTCTCCTTTTTAAAAATGAATTTTTTTTAAATTCACAATATTTTTAATTTTCAATAACAACAATGCACACGAATAGATGTTACTAGATCATATTAACAGAATTCTGGAAGAATACTAAAGAATAGTTTAAAAGCAGAAGTTCATAGTTCATATTAGAGACAACTATTGACTGATTTATTTTAACTATTTTTTCAAAGAAAAATCAACTCTTTAATTAGTTGACCCAAAACATTTGGCAAAACCTTTTCTATACTTCAATATTTATGAAAAAAAGTGAAAATTTTGTGTATTATAATTTTCTATACAAAAATAGTTTTTACATTAAAAATATTACACATAAATATATTTTAATCCCGAGAAACGCCGAGCATAACAGCTTGTTTATATATATCAAATTAAAAAATAATAATAATAACGGTTAAAAAACGTTCTTGCTATAAAATCCAATCCGAAAGTAAAATAAATAAATAATTCTATCCAGATGTTTTCAAATTTACTTTCGGCTACATAATAAAAGCGTTATAAAAATCTTTAAAAAAAGCGTAGATGCTAAAGAAATTTACCTTCATAAATAAATATTTGCCGCACTTTTAATATTTAGGAAAAGGTAATTTTACAAAACTTATAAATAGAAAAAAATTACTTTTTATTGCATTTTAATAAAACATTTTTTAAAAAAATTATATGTAATTTTTCATATTTCACTAAGCAAGTTTAGAAAATTCAAGCAATGTCATGCTAACCAGTAAAAATTAATTATTAAGGATCACTGTGAACATGAGAGAATTGCCTGGTTTCACGAAAATTTACGCCAGTTTTAACAAATATATTAGTTTTTTGCTTGATATTTAATTTGCAGTGAAACATCCAACTATTTAAATCAATGATAAAGTTTTTGTTCATCCTCACCAAGTGATCCTTTTATGTCTCTGGTTCTCAGGAATAACGGTATTCCTCTCCCTCTAAAGTTTATTCCCCCAAAAGTGGCCACCCAAATTCTAATTGTCATTGAAAACCACAAAAGGACCTTGAGAAGTAGCTGACCCGCTTCGCTTATTATGAGCGAGGGGGAAAGCACTAGTGATTTCTACGTCAGAGCCGGTTTTCGGGTAATAAACAGTGAGCAACTTTCTACATCGGAGCCTGTCTATCAATAACACTTGAAGAACGATTTTCTCCGACGGAGCCGGTTGAAGAAAATTCATTGGATAGCGACTTCCTACGTTTCAGCAGGTTGAAGGGTTAAAAGGATTTGCAACCTTATGAACTGGAATGGTAAAATCGTGGAACTAAAACACTCTGAGTCTTAGCTTGTCCTTTAACCAAAGTAAAATATGGACGTGTGGCAAGCAACGCTTCTGCCATTCTATACAATACATAAAACACAACATATTTACGTATATATTTCCTTTAGTTATAGCTAACATCAGTTTTTTTAACTTTTAATCTAAAAACTCTTACAACTATGTCGTGTCTATCAATAGATTTCTGTCCCGGCATCAATTCATCGACAATTTCTTGAATAAAATATAATAAGAAAAGATATAAATATAAATCACTAAAACTAAGCAGACTACAAATTCAGAAAATTATCATCAAGCGCTCGAGTTGAATTATTTCAGGGAAACCAGCAACCACAAATTAATTATTTTTTCCCAGCAGGATCACATAATCGCGGTTTTCTGATGATCACAAGATGATTGATTTTAAAGTTAAATTATTACACGTGATTGCGCTTTTCCTTACGATCGCGTGACGGTTGATTGTAAAAATAATGTAGTAATCTTCATCAGGGACCACTGAGTCAATGTGCCTTTCTTTGTTAATTATTTAATTGTTGCTTGCATTCAAAAATATTGAATTTTTCAATTCCTACTATTAGTTCACACTCTCCCTATATATATTTATTTATATATCTTGTTCAAATTTTCAATCGTTAATAAAATACTTTTTATTCATCCACTCAAGTTCAAATACATTTTGTTAAACTTGTAGTGGTTGACACTTGATGTTAATACAGTTTTTTCAAATATTAATTCATTAATTAAATTTAATTAATTAATTTTAGTTTTATACGGAAGAAAAAAATTTACCTTATATAAGATATTTAACAGGATATAAATTTAGGAATAAATACCATCAGTGACGAAGTGTGTAGATCGCTGACCTAAGTAGGAATTGACTTTAATTTTTTTTTATATTACTTGTTTAAAATGATGTCACATACCCTATATCCATCCCGAGTTTCAAACTACCAACTACCACGTTACCAATTTTCATCCAAATCGGTTGGGTAGTTTGGCCGTGAAATCGTAACAAACAGACACACTTTCGAATTTATTACACACTGGTGTGCAAAAATTAAGGACCATTTCGTGAAATAGGAGAAATTTGCAATTAATACGAAAATTATGGTTCGAAATCTATGGTTGCACGTTATACACAAAAAACATGCGGAAAAATTTGGGATTTTTAAAGAAACCCTTTTTATGTTCCCGAATATTTGTGCTGTGTTTATGAAACTGCATGTAAATAGTATGCACATCAAAAATACACATTGAAGAATGTCGCATCTCGTTATCAGCTTTCTGCGAAACAGCATGGGTCAAACTCCATTTTCGCCTTCATCCCTTTCTGGTGGCCCACCTAATTGCCGTCGTGACCGAATCTTCATTGTAGTATGTGTATGGTACGCGATTGAATGTCAAACGATTCTCCAGAACTGATTTCGAACCATAGTTTTCGTATTAATTGTAAATTTCTTGCATTTTACGAAATGGTGCTTAATTTTTGCACACCAGTGTATTAAGGATTATTGTATGAATCATTATAAATGAGAATTTAATCAAAAATTTATTATTGAAATTGAAATTTGCTTCAAATATTTATTTTAGTTCCAAAAAATATTCATTTATATGAAATTTAAGGACTACAATCAAAGAATTCTAAAATGTCTTTTTTTATAACTGTACTATCGAATTATTGCGAACACACAATTAATTTTATTGTTGCTACAAGGATTCTAAAACAAATTGTGAATTATAAATAAATTTTTTCAGCAAAAGCAGTAAGTTTTACAGAATGCTAATTATTTTATTCTTTCAATTGTCATATCGGTTTTATTTTCCCTATTTTACTTTCTAGGCTTCTGTTCATTATAAAAAATAAATTTACCGCCTATACTAATTTATAGAAAGAACTTGTTTACAGCTTTTAAACAAAGAATACCACGGATACATACATAGACATAATTTTTATATTTGGATCCTTTATCAGATAATTATTTTTGTTCAAATACTGACGATTCCATCATATTTTAAAGAAGAAAAATAATGTTTCAAATTTCAGAAATAGCAGAATAGGCCTTAAAGTATTCACACAAAGTCCTGTTAAATATATGCATTTCAATCAAAAGTTAGAATCCAATGCATTGAACCCTAAAGACTATCTAACTGCTAGACATGATTTTCTTTTAAGGAAAAACATCAATCATTTCTGTCAAATGTATTACTGCTATCTATCCGTTTTCACTGATCTTTGTTTCGAATATCCCAAATGACTTTCGCACGTTGATAACGACTATCACCATTATCATTTTACTGATATCTAAGGTAGCTAAAATTAGAGAGAAGGCGAATATGAGCGATCTTAACTTTCGATATCCAATTTGCATCCTCATTTCACGCATCGTCTATTGCAGCCGTTGAAAGATACAGGAGATGGATTTTTGATTGGAGGATTAACAAGGAAGTTAGCCAGTTGATCGGTTTGTAATCATCTATCAAGACTCATAAGCTCTTGCTAAGCTGAACAATTGCTCCAGTTTCTGGCATATTGCTTAGGAAGAGACTTAAGTTCAGCCTTGTTGAACAAATTTGAAAAGTTGAGAAAGTTTTCATTTTTTTTATTTTCAAACAAACTATTAAAAAATCTATTTTAAAACACTTTTTCCTTATTATCGATATCGAGTTCATATATTTCAAACTGAGAAAAGATTGTTCATAAATCTTTGAAAACGGCAACATCACATAAACGGTTTCAAAGCAGATATTATTTTTTCGAGTTTTGTATTCAAGCGTTTTACTCACAGGTATTCTTCACAACTTCCAAATCTTTATTCTTTTAATAGGTTTCGTCGTGGTAGTTTGTCAAAAAGTAGAAGCCGAACTTGGAAAAAAAGTTAACAGTGTAAATTTATCGTCACAGTAACAGCCAAGTTAGTTAAAAATAAAACCTAAATGTGACACAAAATGTCTTTAGTTGTTCCACAACTGCATGAATACTTAAATTCCGTACCACGGGTCCTCATAGGGATTTAGAGTTGTCGTTTTCAATGTTAGCTTCCTCAGGTCCGATCCCTCCGAAAGATAAATTATCAGATGGAACTCAAAAGTGAAGTTGAATTCTTGCTTTCATGCATGGCTTTTTAAGATGCACAAATTAAACCCTTCTATTCATTTGAGGTCATTCACAGTAAAATTTACCTGAGAATTTACTGCATCGACTTGATATAAGAGATTTAACGTAGTTTATGATCGAAATCGCTGATAATTCTTTTGAATTTATAAACATTTCATGACTTTCCGAAGTACCTGTTTTTATCACGAAAATAATTCTGTCTCAGATAAAAAAAAATATACAACGACCATTTGACGGAATCAGAATGGAATTTTCCAAGTTCTATAAGGTGTGCCCAAATGAAAAGAAGACTTTAGCTGTATCGGCGTTGTATCAAATCCCTGTGAGTTAATGTGCTAGCTGATAGATGGCGTGGTGGTATTCCCAGTTGCGCCTGCATAGTTAACGGCTTCCCATCAATATCCTCATTTCTGGAGAGTTGTTTCCGCAATTCGTTGCATGATGGATTCCTCCAGATCAGCACAAAGAGCAGTTATCAAATTTCTTCGCGTAGAAGGGAAGCATGCTTTACAATTTTATCGCAGGATGAAAGAGGTGTATGGAGAGCAGTGTCTCCCACGGTGCACCATATTCCGGTGGTGTCAGCGTTATGAGGCGGGTCGCGTAAACACCAAGGGCTTTTTGAGCACGTTGTGACCAATAGTGTCACGATTTCGGCTGTGGATGAGCTCATACGGCATAATCGTCGGATCACCACACGTGAAATTGCTGTTGAACAGTCGATAAGCAAAGGAATTGTGCATCACATAATCCATAAAAAGCTGGTTATGGCAAAGTTTGTGCACAGTGGGTGTCTAAGCATCTGTCACAGAATCAAAAGACGGAGAGAATGTGTTTTACTCTGACCCAGCAATTTCTACACGAAGCCATTTACTCCCTTCAAACGCGCTGGATCAGTGTATCAATGCCAATGGCGCTTATTTATAGTTCTACTGTTCCACATAAACTGTAATTAGAATATTGTTATTAAAATTTTTTACATATAATTGTAGTCTCCTTTTCATTTGGACACACATTATAATATTAAATTTTATTAATCCATTTTCCTTTGGTAGCCTTCAAATCGCGTCTTAATTATTCCATGCTTTCTGTCAGGCGAAGTTACTATATTTTTGGAGGTAAAAAAACATCCATCTTGTATCAAATATATTTAGACTTATTCATAACTATTACATGCGAATAGTGATTAAAAATATACCTTGATATTATGCAAACAACATGAAATAAAATCTCTCAAGGTTCGTAGATAATTTTCGACCACTATAAGTGATTTTATTTACTTTAATCTTCTCATCACAAATTTCAGTTTGTAATATACATCATATTTATATAAAATCAATATCTTCTAACTTCTGTATGTTGTTTGATTTATATTTTATTGTGTTTTTCTCGTTTTATTCATAAAAATATATAATTAATGTTAAAAAATACTGTATAATGAATTTATCCCTCCTAGCGTCAGGCCCGAGATATCTGCGTGAACTTTTTTTCTCTCATAACGACAGACCCGAGACTGTCTTGGGAAAGAAAAGTTCCATATAAGTGTCAGGCCCGAGATTTTCCTTCTACAAGTATTTCCCTTCCCCCCAGGTGACACGCGGCGACATAATGAGAGGGAGTGTCTGTGTTCCGGGGGGGGGGGGAGGTTAGTTTGAATAGATTTAGTCTTTTAAGTCGTATTGAGTTTAGCAGCATAAAATCAGGGCCAGAAGTCTTCTGCGTAAAATTCGCAGATCATTCTGAGTTATTTTTTAGATTTAGAGAGTAATTGTGTATCCAAAATGAGTGTCATTTAACGGGCATAAAATTCAATGTCTATAAACCTTGAATATGGACATATACGTATTTTTATTAGCCTCTAACTAAAGAAATGTTTTTAATTTAGAACACAAATAAAAGGAATATAAAATAAAAAAATTAAAAAGTTGACAATTTTCTCTTTTAAAGATTACTTTAATTTAAGGACATTCAAATTTCTTTTGAAACTTAATTTTTGTATATAAATACTATACATTTATACAAGATTTACTTAACATATGAGTACGTTTATACTTTTCAATAAATACTCTTTTATTTGCTTTCATTTAGTAGTGTATTTAAAAAAGGCAATGGACAAAGTCTATGTAATCAACTTAATTAACTGTTTCATTCTGAAAAGATTAACATTGATTACATAAAATTGTATATTTTCTTAACGTAATTTCTTTTAATTGGGAATTTTAAGTTTATTGATCATTACATAAAATTCTTACTTGGGCTTTTTTCCTGAATTGTGAAAGCAAATAAGTTTCTTCCTCGGGGTTATGAACATGAACAAAAGGACAGTTAAAATTAATTGAATGACAACGCAACAAGTCAATTTATCCTATATAAAAATTATGAAAGAAGTGCATAACCTAAAGGAGTCTATCATTTTAAGATTTCAAAAGAAAAAGAATTTTCTCCCACAGTCTCCCCTCCCCCCCCAAAAAAAAATAAATTCCTAGATACACCCTTGGTCACAAATACTAATTTAAGAAATGTTTTTAAAAAATAAAAAAAAAACGTAATCGTGCAGATAAATTCCGTAAATAGTTATCTCCAAATACGAATCGTGTAAGATTCCTTATTTAAAAAATTGTTTCTCTATATGTGGAAAAAACAAAATTATAATGTAGTGTTATTAATTGTGATTGTTTTGAACACACATTTTTAAGTACCACAAAGCATTTGCACATTACGTATTACAATAATTATTTTAATTAAGTTATTCTTAATTTCTAAGATATTTTTCCCACATAGCCCCCCATTTAACGAATTCTTAGAACCACCCTTGGTTACAAATAATAAGTTATGAAAATTCAACAAGATATAAAATCGTAATCACGTGCAGATAAAAACCATAGATCGTTATCTCGAAATCCGAAATGTCCTGCGAGATTCCCAATTTACAAAATTGTGTTTCTAAATGTGAAGAAACAAAATTATAATATGGTATTACTAATTTTTATTATTGTTTTAAACACACGATTTTAAATACTACAATACATTTGCAATGCGCTGAATGAACAATATATATTTCTTTTTGTTTCAAGAATTAAATTCGATCAATAATTTGATAGTTCGACGTGATAAAAATATTTTTTTAAATATGTAGTGAGGAGAAAACATTGAAACGTACACATTTAATTTGTAACAATGAGATTCATATAAAAAAAAAATTAAATTTTCTTTTTTATAAGGTTCTTGTAGAAATTTTAAAAAAATCTAAAATCTTTCACCGATTCCCATTCTAACATGTTGCATTTGAAACTGCAAGACATTCCCAACTACTTTTCTGAGAAAACTGAAAGAAGGGTCTTCTAACAAAGGATCCTGTCGCAAAGAATCGAGGTTAGAAGTCATCTGTCACTGCCTCCCGATAACAGGTCTCATAGCACCCTACGGCACGCAAATGACCACAAAAGGGGGTTGAAACCCTTTTGTCCAAAATCTGACAAGTTGGAGAGAAACCTTCTCCTTCAGCGTGACAATTTCGTTAAACGTAGCAATCTGAAAGCCTAACGGCTGGAGGGTTATATATTCCTTTTTCTTTGCTGTTGTTGTTGAACATCAATAATTTTAATTTCATATTCCAAGCCATCAGTGAAGATGCATGGGTAGTAAAGAATATATAACCTAAATAGGAGGTATGATGAAATTAGTACAAATAATAAGTTTTAATATATCATTAGGTGATTCAACTTTTAAATTTTTGAAGCAGAGTTCAAACTTTCCACACAAAGTTCTTAAGTTCGTATGAAATTCAAAATTAATAAATAAATAAAATCTGTTGAAAATAAATTATATAAGGTATTTTTCTTTTGGAATTTAAAAAGTTTCCGAAACGAAGTCTTCATATATTCAGCTAAGTAAACATTAACGAAAGCAGTTCTCGACGAATAATTCTAAATACATTCAGAAAAAAAAGACTTTATGAATAAATAATCCTGAATGAAGAAGAACTTCTGCTAACCGCAGTGGTAATAAATATTTAGCAAGGTGATGAGCATGACGACTTTTTTGCGGAGGAAATTTGAAACCAGGATCCTCCTTTGGGGAAAGGCCGACGATAAAAAAAGATGGTCTCGGTCTTCATTTCTTAGGTATTAATGATTCTTCGTTCCTACCGCAAACAAGTGTACGCATGAGAGGATCCACATCACTCAGCCTTGCGGCGCTTGGATATGAATTTTAAGTGCTTGTTTAAAGTTTGTGTTTTATGAATTCAACAGAGCACCATCAAAGAACCAAACTTCAAAAGATTTACTTGAATTGACATCTTTTTGCTTATACCTAACAGAAGCTCAAGTATAAAAGCGGTGCGTTGCGTTTCTGAAGTTAATTGGGTAGGTTTGAGAAGAGAAGCCCCATGTTAGCCTTTCAAATTTGGCTTTCCATAATTTGTCTTTAATTCAAAAGCTAGGGTTTAATATTATATTCACAAATTGAAAAGTTAATCATTATTTTGAACGTTGCAATTATTTCAGCTTTGAATTTTTTTTGTCTAATACGCATTATGGATTTCTTTTAGGGTTTAAAAACTATAGGAATTTTCAAATCGAAATTTGGAAGATTCTTAATTAGCTTACAATATTGAAAATGATTTTACATTTTAATTCGCTCATGCTTATAACATCTTACTTTTCGGCTGTGTAAAGCGTGTATCACACGGAGAGCTATCGTACGCTGTTTTCGTCAGCATCAGCGCAATGCCATTTATCAAAAAAGTTTGTAGCTCGTGACGCATTGAGACAACCGGTCAAACAGGATTTAAATCATCGTTGGAGCGAACTACGTCACCGTCAAAGTCACACCCTGTTGGTTTGAATTATCGCTGATGACGATTTTCCGTCAGCATCATGTGCATTTTCAAACCGGTTGAATACATCCCACGATTTCCGTCATCTTGTCTCACCGGTCACGTGCTGCAAACTTTGTTGGCGAGTGGCATTGTGCTCGCGTTGACGAAAACAGCGTAAGACAGCTCTCCATGTGATATACGCTTAATAAACGTGTTTTCTTTTGTTCTCAGTCAAAGCATGGTTTTGATTTACTACTTCCTACTTCAATGACTTACTTTTGATTTAATAACTTCCTTTTACTTTAAAGTGTTAAAATTATAAATGTTAACTGCTCTTAGTAATGTCGTTTTCTGCTAAAAAATAATTTCAGTGTTTCTTAGATGGTATAATGAATTATATAGCAGTTGATAATATTTTATTAACAAATTAGCATACTAAAATCATGAAAACCTCTAAAGAAAACATAAATATAAATTGATTTTTTTTTCTCTTTGAAGGAATGTGGATTATTTTTGGACTTAAATATTCGTGATAAAAGAAAATACTTAAGAATAAATGCTTCTTTGATAATCGCCCTTAGAAGAGAAGAAGAAATCTGAATACAATACAGCAGGTATTGAACGAGAAGTGACCGTCTTGAAACAAATTTATACATTACAGCATCATCTTATGGATGATTTAAAAGAGGGCCCTGTATTTACTGCAGACCATATTTATTCTCTAGAGTCACATGTTTCGGAATGTTTATCTGGCTTTGAAAATAAATCATCTCTTAAATACCTTGAGCGACTACGGGTTCTTCTAAAGCGTAGTTTAAGTTGTGTACAATGTTTGAAAGAAATATTAATAGCTAAATTTGCCTTAAGAAGCTCAAAAGCTTTATTGCTTTAAACAAACCTTTAAAAGCCTTCTATAACATTACCAAAGACCAACAAAACTAATATTTTGAGAAGTTAACATGCAATTTTTAATATTTAGGCTTATATTATGATTTTTAATTAAAAAACATGATAGACAGAAAAGTCGAAAAAAATTAAAAGTTTGATATTTATCGAAAGCAATGAAAGAAATGTTATAACACAGTAGAATCTTCAGCAAATATAAAAGCAAAAAATAACTGAATGATGAAGTATAAAAACAATGAAAATAACTTCATCTCTGGATTGTTTAATTTAAATGTTATTGAACTTCAAATCTGATCATTTATATTTTACGAATGCACCGGAAGTCAGATTGAAAATTTTCGAAATAATATTATATTTTAGGTGATAAGAATTTTTTTCAGTATTTCCAATTTTGATAAGTTTTACTTTAAAATAATTATGCTATTTTCATCAAACTAGAATTTAATATTGATATTTTATTGCTTGCTGACAAGATTGCATTCGACTTTCTTTCTAAGATAGATATTAAATATAAAATTTGTCTTACCATTTAGTTTTCTAAGTAAAAAAAAAAATCGCTTGGTATAAAATTGATATATACTTATAAATGTTAAGTTGCCAACCAACACATTTATCAAATGTTTATTTACGAAGTGGCTTATAAATCTTGCTACATAGCATCTTTCTGGCTTCCTAAAACGTTTTTGGTAACTTATATTCAATTCTGAGATATTGAGTATAAATGCTTTTTCAAGTTGTCTGCAGATATAGGCTATAACCAAAAAGAGTCCCCCGTCTCTCCTAGACATCCGGGTTCTAATTGCATGACCAGGCCGCCGCGACAATTAATTCTGGCTCTTCAGCACGCACCCGCATTATATGCACCATAACCGGTGGCACATGCGACGACCCGTCAGACAGAGGTACGACACTTCATTGGCGAGGAGGTAGCTTAACCCCACACTATTCTTGCACCCACCGAAAACGAAACCCTGCTTATTTATACGGCAGTTTCTCATCCCCATGTTTCAGATGCCCCGTTAAGTGGGATAGATATAGACTATAAAAGTTACATTGAACAATGAAACTTTTTCTGTTATCAGTTTTGGTAAGCAGAAGAATCTAAGAAATAGTTATTTTATGTATATCAATAATTTCTTCTTTGCATTTCAAAACCGCGGTGGCCTAATGGTAAGTTCTCGGCTTCGGGGCCAGAGGGTTCCAGATTCGAAGCCCAATTCCTCTGAATATCCGTCGTGTATGTGGGCCTGTTGTACGTTAAATCTTACATATAGGCCACACGTGCTCCCTCTGGTATAGCGCGGAAGTTTGGAGATATAGTGCCAGCTCAGGTGTCGTCCTCGTCATATGGCCTAGAGCCACCTCGAATCCCGGATACCTATGACTACTAGAGTCACTTCATCGGGTTAAATGGGCGCAAGATTGATAAAGCACGAACACCAGAGCTTCGTCATATAACCGTGGTTCGACATTACGATATCCGTCCCGAAAGAGTTCTCGTGTTACTTCAAAATGTGATGTTAATATATCTTAACTAAACTAACTTCTTTGCATTTCAAAAATCATTTTCTCTTGTATTCATAAAAAGTATTTTCATAATTTTAAATTTCAAATATGTTTAAGAGTAGGGTTCGGTACAATTTCAATGACATTTTCATCTGAGGCACTTAAAATCTAAAATATTAAATCAGAAAAATGTGAAAAGCCAGAACTAATTAAACAAATAAATTAAAAACCCAAATGCAGTATACAAAAATTACACAATCTTTTTTTTCTTCTTGATAATAAAATAGGAAAAAACTGATGATTGCTCAGTACCGTATTAGATAATATTTGTTTTTAATTCTGGATGTTAATTTGTTTTCGAAATTTACCTATTTCAACAAAATAAAATTCATGCTACTCAAGAAAAAATGTAAGCTTATTTGTAGTTATAAGGTAGTTCAAAGAGCTTTGCAGTTTTTTTCATCACTAAATATAAATAGTAATATTCCGGATGTTATATTTCTAGATATGAGCCACGAAATTAATTAGAATTTTTAAAATAACGTAAATTATAACTGGAGGAAATTTTTTCGTAAAAATGAAGAAAACTGGAATTTTACTTTCCTTATAACATTTGCTAGACTTCAGTAAAATTGCTTCCATACCTGAAATTATTTTCATCGTAAAAATCTTAATTTAATTACAAGGTTATCTATTCATCGTCCCTGAAGTTGCAAGTTGATGAGTCAGCCTTTCCATTATGTTGACCGAATTTATGAGTTCAAACACTCGGTTTTGTTTACATGAGGCAAATGAATTTTGGTAAACAATTATTGTCTCTGGTGTAATCGAATAAGTTACGCTCTCCTTCTGTTAATATGATTATTTTTAACTTGGAAAACAATTCAGCAATGAACAATTGAACTGCGAGTTGCAAAATATGGCTGCATTTTGTATCAAAATTTTAACAGAAACTGATAATTAAATACTGATTCTGAAGTTAATAACAATGTTTTTATTAAAATTATACTTTAATTTGGATAAGATTTCTTACGTTTATGCAACACAGACTAGTTAACAAAAGATTTTTCATTATGTAGGTTTGTATAGTTACTATATTGGTATTATTTGAAGACTTTCTGAATAACTTTGGATGACTTCGATTTAAAAAATAGTTACTTGAGCATGTGATTTCGAGGGGAAATACAGGTAATGAAAAAAATTTATTTAATTTAGTAACGTATTAAATTATAATAACAAGGAGTTACCAGTTTTTATGAAATACAAACGGTGATGAATCTATCTGCTTTATCAATTTAGAAATAATAGATTCTTGCTGAAATTTTTCAGCAAGTTTGACTTTATTAAACCACACTTCATTATGTGATGCCTCAATTTCATGATTTTATACTTTTTCATATTCTTGCATCAAAGATTTCTCTACAACTATCTTTTAATATTTATTTTATGAGAAACCATACTTGATTGACTAAGATTTCATGAATTTGCTGAACAAGTTACACATGCATATAGCATATGTCAATTCTCCACATATATTTTTTCACATTATTAAATAATTAATGACTGAAGAACTAATGGGTTAAATATACAGGTTAAGAATTTCCCAGCAAGAGTTTCGGAGTCGATTTTGAAAAGTATTTGCAATGATGAGCGTTGTTATAAGGTTTCGGTTCATTTTTGTGTTTCAACCATCCGCTTCTCTTTCTAGTTTAACCTTCAAGTGCATAAAAAAAGATTCCGCCTCTACTAACTAGAAAGAGAGATTTATAAACCCATTTAAACGTACTGAACTGCAAAATGATGCTAATACAAAATTGAACATCTGACAAAAAATTTGCAAAAATATTTCAGAACAATTTAATGGATTTCATGTTCTTTGGCATTAGAGATCTGTACGAGTTTCGAGTTTGCATAAATGAACTGAGGTTTAAATTATTCATAACTATCGAATATGAAATGCAGAAAAGTAGTAAAAATATTTATTATTTCTTCGAGTTTTTAGCTAACTAATGCTTTGAAATACGTAAAATGTGGTTACCAAAGCGCAAATCTTTTGCAGAAATATAATTTTTTTTAACACAGATACCTGCAATTTAAGGAACTTTTATGTGATGGAAATAATAGAACTTTTATTTCATACATTGTAAATATTTTGGGAAATTTTTATCTCGAAATTTCCTACATAAAGGCACGGAAAGCTTTGATTCAAATAGTAGAATTCAAAAATTTAAACTTTTCATTACCTGCTAATAGATTGCATTCGATGGGATTGCATTTAAAGTGGTTATAATAATTTTTAGTACCTTTCACACTTGCACGATGCTAAGAATACTACACAGATTATGAAGCATTGACATCGTAACCCCAAGTGGGTAACGATGTTGCGAACGTCTGAGAAAAGATTCAAGATTTTCTAGTTACAGAAGAGAAAATATTTAGTTTCTAAATTATTTTTAACCAAATATTTTCTTTCGGTCAAAATATAGAAAATATTAGTAGAAATAATCTTACACAATGTACAAATCAATATATTTTTGGCAGTGCGTAATTGCAAGATCGAATTCTAAAATTTAAAGGATTATTGTATTTTACAACAATAAGATGAGTAGATAAATAATTTTTTATAATTTCCTTTAGTTATATCAATTTGTCTCATGAAAAAATACCCCTGCCAGATATTCTTGTACTGTTCAGCAACGGATTCCGAGACTGACCCTTTTTGACGATTTTACACCGGAAAGGGGTGTCGGGTAATGAATCATATGAGAGCATTTCCGGGGTTCTTTGTTAGATCACGCTCAGTAAAATGTACACATCATCCTTCCATTCTTCACTTTCCCCCTATTTTGATGAAAATAACTCCGCCCGGCGCATGCGCAAAAGCGAGGAGGATTTCAGAATCATTTGCTATACAATTAGTATTACAATTTTTCTACCAGTTTATGTTGTATCAAAACCGGATCAAACGCACATTTAAGGTTCCTCTTACTTCATTTCAGCGGAAAGATATTAAACTGTTTTCATTAGAAATTTTTTTCTCCTGAAAGATCACATCAAAACGCCATGTTTTGTCTGAAATTTAATTAAAAAAAGAACATATACGAGTAAAGCTTATATTTTAAAAAACAATTGTTTGTATGTTATAAACTTCTACAGAACACTACTATTTTCGATTCATTTCGAAGAAAGAATATAATTCATGAGCTAAAACTTATTTCTTTAGTATGAACCGAAAGCTTATGTTATTAGAGAAACATATCTTGCTTAATACAGGGAGCTACATTTCAAAACAGGATAAAGCTAAAGACTAATGTATTCTTGTGAAATGCGATACGGCTATTTCAACAAAAAGTAATATCCCTCGGTGAATAATCTTGGCATTTTCGGTTATCGCCGACAGAATTCGGAAGAAAAACCGAGGTCTATTTTTATTATTTCCTGTTTACATCGAAATGGCTTTTTGGATCAAGTTTCTGATGGTGGCTTTCACCAATGTAGGGTAAATGTCAGTCAAAAGTTTGATGGGAAATACACATAATGTAATGGAATTTTGATAGCATCATTTGCTGGTGATAGTTTATTTGCTTTCTTTTGAAAAATTAGATCTGTTCAAATTACGTCAAAATATGGATTGAAAAAGAATTGGGAAAATAATATACATCAGTGAAACCGCATATCAAGTCTTCGCCGAAAACGATATTTTTGTGAAAACTGATGGATATCTTATAGAATATTTTGATGAATATTTTTTTTAATACTCTGATAAGGGCGCCTCTGTCATTGAAACGCGACATGGGAAGTAATCAATCTCAGCTTAAACGTAAAATTCATCATTCCGATAGAGTAAGTTTAAATCATAAAATATTTGATATGTCGCATGCAGAAATACATTCCAAAATTATAAAAGCTTTTATTAAGTTAATGTAATGTTTCTAATATGATACACCGCAACTTTTAAATGAGGTTCGGCTGTTTTCAGGTAAATATAAAAGAAGTATTACTACAAAAGAACATGAAAAAAAATTCAAAGCATAGATCTATTATAGAAAAATAATCAGCACCAAAACTTGTACTGCAGGATTAATTTTATGCTTTTGTATTTCTCGCTTTTGAGTGAATAGAATTATTGGGGAAAATTCTACCTTCATCATTGCTTTTTCTTTTTGAACAGAAGCGAGATGGGAAAAATTCTGCATTTATTAAAAAAATCTCAAAATTACATCGATGGATGGATTTCTAAATACTTAGTTTCTATCTTTTTTTATGGCTTAGTTGATAAAGAATAATATAAACTTTTGCACACTTACTTCCTCCTAGCTGTTATTTATAAACACCCATCGTTAATATGTTCTTGTAAAGAAAACATTTTTTGTTGTGCATTTATTAAACATATAAAAGATTAGACTAGACAATTTGCGACTAGATAGGAACAAATTTTTCCAAACGTATTAAATATTTTATATTCACATATATATCTTACGATTTATGAAGTAGGATAATTAGAATTTGTAAAATAAAAAGGAAAACGAATGGCTTAAATTGTCTTTGTCAAACCCAGATAGCACATAATATTGCCTTATATCATAAAGTTCGAAAAAGTAATATTGTACAATATTTTTCCTAATATTGAAACAATGTAAAACGTAAGACTTTTTCAATACTGTACATTGTTTTTTACATAATATTGGATAATGTCATGTAATACTTTATAATATTATACCATATTAAATAATATTATACAATACTGAATAATATTATATAATATTGTAAAATATAACAATATAGTGATTATTTTAAAAATACATTTTAGAAGCATGAAAAATATTAATCATTTAATTCCAAACTTCTGGGTAACACTTTGTTATTTTTTGAACACCACTACTTACAGCAAGCTTTGAACCCGGGACCTTCCACATACCAAACCGACACCTTGCCACTGGACCAGCTAGACTTGCATCACAGAGCGTAAATGATGATAATAAAATGTAGTTACGGAGTTCGGATCTCTACGAAATTAAAACAATTAATTTATTACAAATTATCGTTACAATTTCGAGTTCAAAATGAAATTAGAAATCAAAGAGGAAGCAATTTTAGCTTTTATATCAAAGCTTTCTAATTTAATAAATTAAGACAATAAGGTTTAAAAGTAAATATAATAATACGTTTGAAAGGTTTTAAAATAATTTTGAAATTTATTTATTCCTCTTTCAATGTATACGAGACGCCTTTAACATTTATAATTACAGTATTGATTGAAAATCAAATACAAGATTCGCAACAATAAATCACGTGCATATATTTATGATGAGAATAACACTCGGAATTTTTTTTCACAGAATAATAGATAATCCAAATGTGAGATCTTTTTCATGGTTAACTTCCTTAGTTGAATACAACCCGCCTATTATATACAGCAAAACAAAATGATTGTGTAAACATTATTTAATATCAAATGAGCATTTTGTAAAATATTTTTTCGGACATATGATTCAATGTTGATTAATATAGTGTTAAAGTATCATCATGCTGCCATCTGTCAACGGTAAGAATAGCTTCATCTTAAAATATTGAACAACGCTTATACATGTAGTGTCACAGTATCACTATGCTGCCATCTGTTGACGGAAAGAATAACTTCAACTTAAAATATTGAACAATACAGATAAATGTAAAACTCATAATATCTTTTTCGCTGTATTGAATAGTATCATAGTATAATTGTTCCAGTGGAGCTTTCTGAAATAAAACCTCCAATCGAATGATATCCTGAGATAAAATGAAGATTTTTATGAAAAACATTGTTTTTATATTATTTGTGAAAATTTAGTATCTCGGAAATACTGATACATACAATACAATACTTTGTTACGGTATTCGGTGTTCCTCGGTGTTCATAATATTGTATTACATTGTGCAAATGTTAATATAATATTTCTGTGCTACTGGGGAAAGTCTTTTTGAAATGAATTGATATATAAGGAATTACAAATAACGCAGAACTAATTTTTCTACCAGAAAAAATTATATTATTTAAATTAAATTTATTTCTAATATTTACAACTATTTTATTGATAGAAAACTAGAATAATTGCCTTACACCAATTTTTCTTGATTCTGCTTTTTTTCTAGTGAAGTTTTGCAAGATATATGAAGAAGAAACTCTCTTTAATACCTCAGTGAGAACAAATTTTTATATATGTAAATATATTAAGTCATCTATAACTACGTACATTAACGTAAATTAGCGTCACTTATTCAGTATCATACTGAGAATTGAAATCTGTTCGTTTTGAATAAATTGGCATGCCAACTACATCCAATAATAAGAAATGAATCGTGTATTATTCATCAAAAATATTTCTCTTTTCTGTTGGAGAAATTTCAATACTCTTTCTTATAAACTGAAAATTCTCATATTCTCCGTGTCTATAAAAGCCCCTCCCAATCTCGAGTTGAGTTTCAAAAAATCACATTTCTGTGCTTTCAACTTAATTCCTTATTTCTAGTCTGAAGCATAAACTATAGAACATAAATATGGTAAACGACGACCACAAATATTTTGTTGCAGTTTAAAATTGAATGTTGTAGTTAATTTAAAATTCGAGTTCTATTATTTAATATACTAATAATAAAATAATAAACTTGCAATGTACAAATAATTTAAACCATTGTCTATTATCTCCCCCCCCCCAAGAAATACTACCATAACTCATAAATTAGAAAAGAAATTAGCAACATTTAACAAAAATAAATATTATTATTTTTAATCAGCAAATTTTTAAACAAATATATATTTTTAACTAATGGGATAAAAAATTATGGAGCACTCATAACAACTATATTTGCTACTCCCTTTTAAAATAAAAACGAATCATCCAACGGAATTCAATTCCTTTATTTGTCACTACACTAATTCATAATAGAGATTTCATTATAATTCATTCATCCTAAATCAAGTTCACGCTGAAAGAAGAATTCGAAACTTCTCATCAGAAGACACTATGAAATTAAAAATATTCTCAAAAATTAGAAACAGATGAAATCAGAAACAATCTTTCCTGAAATTTTAATAAAACTTTTTTGAATAATACTATATTAAGAATAATCAGTTACTCATGATATCTTTATATTCTATTTGAAATTCATGTATTAAAAGTCAAGATTGCAAAACTGTTACTATTCCAGACACAAGATCATCATTTGTCATAAGAACATCAAAAGGGTGGCTCATAAGCTTCAAGTTGTTCAAGTTTTATAGGCAGTAGATTTGCTGCAGGGCGCTCACACATCATAGAAAGTGCTCCTCGACTTACTTCAGGAGAAGTTGGCTGCTAAGTGCTTCAAGATCCCAACTCTTGCTTGGAAGGACCTCGCGGAAATTACCTATCTATCCAGTTCTGGTATTTTATTTCGAAGGGAAACGTCTACCATATCGACGATGCACGCGTAAGATACTTGAATTTTGGAATGGCTTCGTATAAATGTCGCTTTTTATTCGAGAATGACTTGAACTAGACGGAAGTTTCGGGTACTACAGAAATAAATAGGTCTTTAGAATTTAAAAAAAGCTGATGGAATGAAAATCATTGAAAATAAAACCATATTTTACATTATTCCATTGAATGAAATATGTTTATGAAAAATTAATAAATTTAATATTACAATAATAAGAAATTTATTTTATTGTTTCGTTTCAGATGAAATTTAGATAATTAGTTTTAACGCCACCGATTTGTATTTGTAATCTTAAAGTTTACATTTCTTTCCTTAACTTTTACCAAAATTATTATTGTCTATGTTTTTGAAAAGCCTCAAATTCATGTCCGCTTTCTTTTTGACAAATCGTATTGCTGGATTTCACTTTTATTCTTTCAGGAACAAAATAGTTGTTGTAAATAGAGGCACAATTATATCGTATTTTAGAATTATATGAATATATTCTATTTAAACTGTGTGGATAAATACATGTTCACGAAAATATTAATACGTTTATAGTATTAATTACGCGAAATATATATTTATAAAAATTAATTTTCATGTATAAGTGAAACCAAGTCATTTCAGAATAAAATATTTTCTATCATTTTTTCTACAAATTATTTGATTTATTAGAAGCTGTTCATCTTATTTAATGCTATGTTTTCTTATTTTTATATATTTATATTATTTTTTAAATAAATATTAATTAGGTTTTGTTAGTTACTTCCCTTATTATATTAATAACATAATTACTATTATCATTTATATCCTGTAGTAAAATAAAATGGAAAAATATAGAGGAACATCTAGGAAGAAATCTTTCAGATTTTTCTTGAATAAATCTTCAAAATATTTTACTTTTATTTACATGCGGAATATTATGACATTTGAACGCATTCAGTTTTTTTAAAAATAATGATAGAAGGTAAATCTTATCGCTTCTGCTAATGAGGAGAGCTAATGATCTTTCAGGAACAGAAAAGTCTTCAGAATTTAAAATAGCTAAGAGTAAGAGCATCGCAGAGAATTATATTTTATTTAGAGTAAATGTGTGTGCTCTTGGATGACATACGGCACGAAGACGTATGACATCCAGGTTTTCTCACTTTAGACTGAACATTTATAGAAAACAATTTATTGCGCCGCAGACTCTAATTTCTAGCACAGATGTGCAGCTCGAAATTTAAAATTTGCATAATTAAAATTACTTAGACTTACTGTTTCATTGTATTTCCGTTAATTCGCCTAGATTTCATGTAGAAATAAGCATCTAAACTAATTTTATGCTAATACTTTTTCTCTTGTATTTTTCATTGATTTTTGTTTTGCTAAATCGTAGAAAAGCAAGAATTTAGGTAGATTCCTTATAGAAACTCTACCTATTGCAATACTCTACTAAACATCATTAAAAATTTAAATATAAATTTAAATTAAACCCATTATAATAATACATATTATTTTGGAAATGTACTTAAAAATAAAAATGATGCAAGCTTATTCTTAATCTACTGGCGCCATCTACCATCTATTTTTTTGAATTCCATTATATATGATCACATCAAAATAAATCTATAAGACTATTAATTTAAAGGAGTTAAATTTTTTTTTATTAATATAAGCAAACATAAAATTTATATGATATCCATAACTCAAAGCATTTTCAATAAATGTATCAATACATGACCTCTGTTTATTTCTGCCTGTGACTAAATTAGTACAGCTATGAATATAATTCAGAACAATATTTCTATAAATTTGAATACTGATATTGGTATTCCAAAAAGTTAGCCTATTTATATTGAGCTGGAAACTGTTTCTTTTATCATAAATCTCAGTGCTTAATTAATTATTAATTAAGCACTGAGATTTAAGAGATTAAATGAGATTAAGTGTTATATATATATATATATATATATATAAGTATAACACTTTTTCCAATGCTATCTTGTGAACACGATGACTGGAGTAATTTTTATTTCATTTTAACCGGCGTGGGATATGTTGTAAGAATAGCGAAAATCTTGGTCGAGTTCGTAGATTGGCTATCCAGCACAAAGGGGATGGAAATGGTGCGGTTTGGAAATATTCATTGTCTCATAATTCCTTTACAATTGAAAATAGAAAGAAATAAATTCAAATTAGGCCAATTATCGCCTTATGATAACGAACAATTTTTACATTTAAACTTTTTTGATAGCTACAATTGCTTCGAAGTTATTAGTTGAAAAGCGATTTTCCCTCCCTTTCCCACCTCCCCCCATCTTAATGTACATTTCAACCTATGCATGTTATAACTTGTTGGAAAGCTCTCGTCATTTGCAGTCTCTTCCATCCACTTTGATTCTTGCAGCTCTATTCCTTATGAGAATAGATTGCGAAATGGTCTTATCCTTATGATTATCTGTAGAGATGTATACGTATAGCGTTTCTGCCCATGTTGTTTCGTGAACACGATCACTAGAGTAGTTTTGATTAGATTTTAACTGGCGAGGGATATGCCGTATGGACGGTGAAAATCTGCGTATGGTATATCGAGCTCAAAGGGAGTGGAAATTGGTGGGGTTTGATAATTTCATTTCCCCATAATTCCCCTAAGATTGAAAAATAGAAAGAAAATTCAAATTAAGCGAAATTTTACCTCATCATGACAATCAACTTTTGTGCTGAAACTTTTTTATAACTACAATTGCTTAGAAGTTATGACCTAAAAAGCGATGTTTAATTCTCCCCCCGTAATTTATCTTTTCCCCAAAGCTCTATTAGGATTAAAGATACAAAGACAATGTCAATTAGGAGAATTATCACCTTATTATAACAAACTACTTTTATATTGAAAGTTTTTTGGCAACAAGAATTACTTAGAAGTTATGAGCTTGAAGGTGATTACACCCCCCCCCCCCCCCTCCCCTTCTTACTTAGAGTGCGCTTTAACCTATGGATGTGACACCTTGTTGAAAAGCTCCCATCATCCTCATTCCAATTGCACTTTTTACATGGTAAGCAAGCTGAGATATCCGGTTTTGCTCCGGTTTAAAATGCTTTCATGTCTAATATTTTTAATGTAAAAACTACTATTGTTTAAAAATACACAAATTCCTTTTCTGATCTGAAACGTTGTTAATTAAAATAATAATATCAATTTAACCAGACAATTTTTAAAAACTACCGATAGCTGATTTCCTCCATACATTATTATATAGGTACTTCAAATTTTGTTAACAAACGAAAGTAAAATAAAGGTTAATGAATATTTTGAAACATTTAAATTAAAAAATTAATTATTCATTAATTTAAAGCATGAAAATAAATCAAATGTTGGCCCTGAAATAAATTGTCAATCGTTTACTTTTAAAATTTTCTTTTCGCATTCGTCCAGAATTCTGTTAATGTATTCTGGCAATAATTCTTCATATTATTCTTGTTCTTCAACAATAAAGATTATTGTTTGGAATTCTGTATAAAATTAATTTTGAAAAAGTATTAAAATGAGAGAATGAAATTGTACGGAAATGAAATTTTTGTCACTGAAAAGCTAATTTTTTGAAATTTTATACGGTGTAAAAATAGTTTCTTGAGATAATATTTTCCAAAAATATCGCTGAAAAACGCCTTGCTTAATTTTTAATCAACTGAAATTTTAATTCATTTTTGGGCATTGAAAAGTTGAGAGTGACCTTTCTCTTGTCTTAAATAAAAAGTGTGCAAAGTTTGGTTGAAATTAGTTCAGCTTGGAACAAACATACATAGACACGATGATTTTTATTTAAATTAAGATAAATACAATCTATTGCTGGCAAATACTATGAGCCATCAAAAATGTTTTAGTGAAGATTTCGTCTCAATTAATTAAATATTTAATTATAATTAAGTTAATGGTTAATTTTTATTAATCAAACAGTTAATATTAATATTTAGTTTGATAATTAATTAATTTGATAGATTATTTTTATTCGATATTATCTAAACATGGAGGCACCAATATTTGTTTAATAAATTGAATATAAAATAGCCAAAAAGATAGATATTTAAAAAAAGAGTTCTCTTTTTCTTGATATAAAAAAATATCTCATTAACTTTAAAATTGTTTTGGGGTTTTTTACCTGAGTATTTGCTTTTAACCGTCGATGGAAATTTACATTTACTATTCAAAATGTCTGCATTCATATCCTGTGCTTTAAACACGCATATTAAATTTTCCACTCACAATGTTGAATAATTTTTATTCTCTTATGTGTTAAGAAATCATGGACTATTATCTCTGTAACCAGGGAGTAAAGAACCCCATTCTAGTAGTGTTTAAATGTTTGGTGTCATGTGATTTCAGCATATGACAAAGTATGGTTCGCACAATTATGTGGTAACCTAGATTAAATAAATTAATTTTGAATCTAGAATTTTTCTTCATTCGTGTCAAGTGTTAACTTCTTTTTACAGTTTAAGATAGGCTGGCTTAATGTTATCTAGGAGATATATGCACTGCTGGGATGTTTATTTCTTTATGATTCCTATATGTTGAATGATTATGTGTTGGAATATAAAAAAAATGAGTAATGTGCTGACTAATAAATCTAGCATAACTTTTTGAGTAGAATGATAGAATCTTGTGTTGCAAAATTAATTATATTCTAATTAAAAAGTGTAAGTGAAACAATTTCACTTACCTTGTCTCTCGGTAGAATGCGAAGTGCGTCTTTATAGCAGATTCTAGTCATCTAAATAAAAGGCATATTATTTAATCCATTTTTGACCACAGAGTGGGAATCGGAGCACTGCCTTTTGAGAGATAATGAAATTTATTAAGCGAAGCACATCACGGCACATACACACGAAAGGAAACAGAAAAATACAGAATACAATTAAGCAGAGTTACAAGGAAGTTCAAGTAGAGGTATGAGTTCAGAGTTCAGACCGGAGTTTAAGCGATGCCATCTGTTGGCGTACAGAAGAGTTGTTATAGTTTCTTATTCTGGAAAAACACATATATGTAACACCCCTACTTGTTTTGTGAATAAGAAACAGTTTTTAATTGCAAGTTTGTTCGATGATGTTCAAACGCAGGACGTGGTAGTGGTTTCGTCAGGATATCGGCCGTCATCTCCTTGCTTTGGCAGTATTCTAACTCAATCATACCAGTCTCTCTGAGGTGTCGTATGTGATGAAATTTCACATCTATATGTTTCGTTCTTGAATGATGCTTGTCAGATTGTGACAGCTTAATGCAAGACTGATTGTCTTCATAAATTGTAACTGGTAGAGACTGTGGTAAGTCCAGGTCTTTTGTTAGGTTTATCAGCCATACGACCACTTGTGCAGTATTGGCTGCTGAAACATATTCAGCTTCGGTTGATGAGAGTGCAACACAGTTTTGTCGTTTTGACATCCATTGAATTGTGCAATTTCCAAGTTTGAATACACTCCCACTGGTTGATTTTCTGTCTGATTTATCATTTGCCCAATCTGCATCGCAGAAAGCAGTCAAGATTGGTTCTTTATCCATGTTGATAATCAATTTCAATTCAGCTGTTGTTTTCAGATATCTTATTATCCGTTTCACAGCATTCCAGTCTCTCTCTCTGGGGTTTTCATTTCTTCTGCTTAGGATGTTGACAGCTACTGCAATATCAGGTCTGGATACTGTTGCTATATACAGTAAAGCCCCTACTGCTTTTCTATACTGGGTATTGTTTGGTAGTAGATCATCTTCTCCTTCTTGTTTCAAATAATTTGGGTCCATGGGAATGTTAGTTGGTTTTGCTTCTTTCAGGTTAAATTTTTCTACAATTTCTTCAATTTTGTTCTTCTGGTTCAAAGCGAAATTTCCTTCTTTAGTTCTTTCAATATTTATTCCTAAGTAGTAATTTACTTCACCAAGATTTTTCAATTCGTATTCTTCTTCTAATTCTTTTATAATCTTTCTTATATCTTCATCTTTTCCAGCAATGAGCAAATCATCTACATATACAATAATGTACATTGGATTTCCGTTGTTTGCGAATTTAAATAAACATGGATCGGCTTTACTCTGTTCAAAACCATATTTAATAAGCGATTCTCCAATTTTAAGATGCCAAGCTCTTGCGGCTTGTTTTAAACCATAGATGGCCTTATTTAGTTTACAAACCTTCTGTTCTTGACCTGCTTCAATGTAGCCTTCTGGTTGAGACATGTAGACTTCATCTTCTAAATTTCCCTGTAAGAAAGCAGTTTTAATATCGACGTGCGTAACGTTTAAATTTTTGTACGCAGCTGCAGCTAAGAAAGTTCTTATAGTTGTATATGTGACTACTGGTGCGAAGGTTTCGTCATAGTCAGTTCCGAATTTTTGAGAGAATCCTTGTGCGACTAGCCTGGCTTTATATCTTTCGATATTGCCTTTTGAGTCATATTTGGCTTTGAATGTCCATCTACAACCGATGACCTTTTTTCCTGATGGTGGTGTTACTAATTTCCAGATTTCATTCTTTTGAAGAGATTTCATTTCTTCTTTTGTCGATTCGATCCATTTTTGTTTTTCATAAGGATTTTCCATCTTTAAGACATCATTCCAGCTTTTTGGTTCTTTGATTCGTTCAGGATTTGCAAAGAAGGCGAATCTCTCAGGAGGTATACCTTTTGTTTTTCTTTCTGATCTTCTGTGTTGACTGGTTTGTATTTGTGAATTACTCAATTCATATTCATCATCTTCACATGGATTTACTTCGGTTCTTTCATTTATTTCTCCTTCTTCCATTGAATGATTTTCTTCGTGTTCCAGTTCTAATTCAACTAGTTGCTGTGTTGTTTCGTCTTGTTTTTGAAGTTCTTTTGCTTCTTTCTTAGCATATGGAAGAGGATTTTCAATAAATTTTACAGTTCTGCTTATCATAATTTTGTTGTCCCCTAAATAAATTCTGTAACCCTTAGATCTGTAATCGTAACCTAAGAATATTCCCTCAATTGCTTTACTATCTAGCTTTCCACGTTTCTGCTTCTGTATGTAAGCATAAGCTTTGCATCCGAAAACTCTAATATGGGATAAATTAGGTTTACGATTTGTCCAGAGTTCGTAAGGTGTTTTTCCTTTTGGTTTTGTAGGGAGGCGGTTTTGTAAGTATGTTGCTGTCATTGCTGCTTCAGCCCAAACTCTTTGAGGTAGGTTTGCTTCAGACAGGAGACATCTTGTCATCTCAATGAGAGTCCGATTCTTCCGTTCTGAGACTCCATTCTGTTGGGGTGAATATGGTACAGTCAGCTGGTGAACAATTCCTTGTTCCTTTAGAAAATCTTCGATTTCTTTTCCAATATATTCTCCTCCGTTGTCACTTCTAAGAACTTTAAGCGTCCTTCCAAATTTGTTTCGTGTCATCGCAATGTGTTCCTTCAATTTGGAAAGAACTTCATCCTTTTTTGAGAGAAGATATATCATGGAGTATCGAGAGTAATCATCTACAAAGGTAAGGAAATAGCATTTCCCACTTACACTTTGTGTCGGCATTGGTCCACAGAGGTCGCTATGTACCAAATCAAGTGGTTGCGTAGCTCTATATTTTGCTTCTTTAGGATAAGGAAATTCTGACAGTTTATTTTTAATGCAATGAATACAGTCACCTATGTGTTGACAATTATCTAGCTGAATACCGTCAGCAAGATTTTCTTTTACAAGTTGCTTGATAGAGTTTATATTGCGGTGTCCAAGACACTTGTGCCATAAATAAAGGCAATTATGATTATTACAGTTATATGCAAAATTATGATTTGAAACTTTATCTTCATGCATAATTACTTCATAAAGACTATTGTTATTTGAAATTGCTTCTAAATATACAGTTTTATCTTTCATTACAACACATTTGTTTTTGTTAAAGTTCACAGTGAAACCTTTTTCGGTAATTCTTTTTACTGACAATAAATTACACTCTAACTGTGGTAAATAATACGCATTTTGTAAACATATCTCATGGATACCGTCTTTCGTTATGGTTTGAAAATAAATTTTCCCAATACCTTGTGATGAGATGATTTTCCCATCTGCAACGATTATTTTTATTGAGTCCGCAGTTTCATCTAGAGAGGAGAATAAGCGCTCGTCATTAATTAGTTGTTGACTAGCGCCGGAGTCGATGAAAAAAGAAACTTTTGCTTTACTTCTAGTATCCGCATTTGCGAGAAGTGTGTGTTTAGGGTCTGAAAGTGAACTTTCGATTATGATGGGTGCTGAGTCAGTTATAAAAGTATTTGGGTTTGTTTCATTATACACTGTTGTAGAGAGCGTTGATTTATCATTTTTATTCTGGAGCTCTTCTTTTATTTTTGTTTCGTTAAGTATGTTTTGTTTTTCATGTATCTGCATGCATACTGATGTTCTATCACGGTTTTGACCTTGATTTTCGTTTGGTCTTTTCGGTCTGACTTCCTTTTTGAATGGAAATCTTTTTCTAGATCCATAATTTTTGTTTAAGTGATAGCAAAAATCCCTTAAATGACCGGGTTTTTTACAGAACGTACAAAATTTGTCATTTTTATTTTGATTACGGGTTTTAAATGAGACGTTCGTTTTGAAAGCTTGCGCCAAGTTTCGATCTGAATCTTGTTCCTTACGACGATTGTATTCATCTGTTAATTTGTTTTTAATCAATTCTGGAGTTAGTTCATTTTCCGGCCTAGCTTCTAGAGCCGTTATTAAAGTATCGTAGGACTTAGGAACCGAAACTAACAAAAGTGCAGCGATATGGTCGTCTTTAATTTCTTCACCTACGGCTTTAAGCTTGTCAATTAATTCGAGCATTTGAGCGATGTGTTCGTTCATGTTACCGTCTTCTGACATTTTTGTTGCGTATAGTTTTCTTAGCAGAAATAGTTTGCTAGATAAGTTACTTCTTTCATGAATAGCTTTAAGCTTATTCCATGTTGCTTTCGCTGTTGTTTCATATTTAATATGAATAATTTGTGAATCTTCAATACAGAGATTTATAATTGCTCTAGCTTGTCTATCTTTCTTTATATATTTCTCATCTGGTTGAGACGGCGTGTCGTCTTCAATAAGATGAAACAGATCCTCTTTAATTAGAATCATTTCCATTTTGAATTTCCATACGGAATAGTTGTTAGCATTAAGCTTAACAATTTGAGGACTGTTTTCTTTGAGAGATAGCATTGTTTTGAAATTATAGTTTTCTAACTTAAAGAATCTTATAACGTTCTATATCACTTCGCAATTCAATTCTACTTCAGCGATTCAGTCTCATAATCTGTTGCAAAATTAATTATATTCTAATTAAAAAGTGTAAGTGAAACAATTTCACTTACCTTGTCTCTCGGTAGAATGCGAAGTGCGTCTTTATAGCAGATTCTAGTCATCTAAATAAAAGGCATATTATTTAATCCATTTTTGACCACAGAGTGGGAATCGGAGCACTGCCTTTTGAGAGATAATGAAATTTATCAAGCGAAGCACATCACGGCACATACACATGAAAGGAAACAGAAAAATACAGAATACAATTAAGCAGAGTTGCAAGGAAGTTCAAGTAGAGGTATGAGTTCAGAGTTCAGACCGGAGTTTAAGCGATGCCATCTGTTGGCGTACAGAAGAGTTGTTATAGTTTCTTATTCTGGAAAAACACATATATGTAACATCTTGATATAGTAAAACATTAAATGTCATGAAAACAGAATATCACTACGTAAATATTGCAATGTGTGGAAGCAATAAAGCCATTGGCTATGTTTGTATTGATCAATATGTAATATTTCTTTACTTTTGTAACATTAACGTAATGGAATCTACCTTTGCCTTCCAGCTTGCCGAAAGGTATTTTTTTCTATATCAGTTATATCTTTGTAACATATTTTGCATAATGTGTAGTCCATTTTCAGAGTTTCAAGAATGCTTTTGTTAGCAATCATGCAATTTTTAAAATGTTATGCCTATGTACTACATATAAATTTTAAATTCAAAAAAGTAAGCATTACATCTTATTAATTTTTGAATCTTATGAAAACAAATAGCCAACAAATTAATAAAATTCTGTTTCGAAATTTATTGTTGTTAGAGATCTTGTAAGCTATTATAAATAGGAGCAGATTTCAGGAATTTTATATATTTCAGTAAATTTAGCTAAAAAATAATTATGAATGAAGCAAATATTAGCATGATATTGCGATATAAAAAATTTTTTATTTATATTCTCATACACCGTTTCTTAATTAGTACGAAATCTTAGTGGGTAAAAGATGCGAATTCTCCTTGTTCACATATTCTCTACGATGAGTTGTTAATGTTCAGCTAGTAAAATCTCTTTATGAGGGGAGTTTCGTTATCTAGATCTTTAAATTCTCCTAGTTATCTAGAAAAATTCCTAGAGGAATTTTTCTAGAAGCAAAGCACACTTTTTAACATTTAGCCGAATTATTGGCTGTGGCTATGTGATTGCATTTTCCACTGTAACTAAGGAAAATATACTTAAATCCAGTGTAACAAATACATATACCATACTGAGTAAACAGCAAAAGTGTTCTAATGAACGGAAAGCTCTTATTCACTAAATATTTTTAAATGTTTGTTATTATTTACAAATAAATAAAGTAAATTTTACCCTCTAGTTACAAGGTTATTTTTACCGGGTTGTTCCGAAACCTTACAACAGTGTGTTATCGTTATCCTTGCACTGTGTTAGATTGAAATCGCTGTTTTGGCACAGCGTTTCAGGAATTATACGTCTTTGAAATACTCTGTTATAGGAAGATTTGCTCCAGCTTTTGTACTTGCTCATATTAAAAGTGTATCATCAGAATTTCGTTTTGTAAGAACGCTAAATACAAAAACTTTACCGACCACTAGATTTAATGTTATCTGTAGTTTCATAGTAGTGAAAATAATTACTACTCATATTATTTTCCAAAATTTCCCAGTTTTTCTTTTATTTTCGTTAGCTGTTACATAAAATGATATTGTTTATCATAAGGAATAATTCTCGATAATGATTTTTTTAAATTTCAGACTATTCTATCACCCTATTTCTTAACTTTCGTGCATATTTCTTGTTTCACGGACGTTAAGAGTTTTTTTAAACAATGGTTAGCCTTCATCTCTAACAGAGAAGCCAGGGATCGTTAAAGAACCAGCTGGTAAGAAAAGGGTGGGAAAGATGCGAATAAAAGAGAGCGAAACAAGACAGATAAAAGGAGAGGGAAACAAGTGGAAGTATAACAAAGAAACCTTCTATCAAACAACAATTTGTCATAAGAGACAAAAGATTCTGCCTAAAAGCTCAGAATCCATTCTGTTACTATAAGAAAAAAGTAAACGCTTCTCACACAAGACAAACTCGCCAGGCAATGTATTTTTGTTACATTTCTTGCTTTAAAAATCATGGGAGTTCATTAAGAAAATAAATTACTTTTTCTGTGTTAGTAAATAAAATGAATGGCATTGATGGTGTGTTTTGTTGAAAAATAAATTATGTCCTTTATCATGAAGAAAGTTTAATTTAATACCATTTATAGTTAATCTGATTTAAATGAAAATAATTGAGATGAATATTTTTAAATTCATAACGCTTTGTAAATATATATATATATATTCTTAATTTTAGACATGAAAAGATTATTTATTGATTTCACTGTTAAGAAAATCAATTTTGTGTGGAATAAAGTATTCAGTGTGGAAATGTATGGTTATTTCAAATTGGGTGGTAATCATTTCCACTTCGGTTTCGAATGTTACACAGAAAGAAATTTTCCGCTATGATGCTATTGCAAATATGACGCAGACAACAAAAAATATTATAATTTGTATTTCCCACTATAAAACGCATATCTTCCAATTTGCGTCTTTTTTTTCTCATTGAGTTTGTAACGTCTTTTGGCGTCTTTCAAACTGAAAATTTACTATTTTCACCCTGTTCACATGATTATCGCCAAGAACTAGTGACCTGGTCAGTGAATTTATTTATTTTTTAAAAAAACGTTTAAGTCTTGAAATATAGAATTTATTTAAAAACTTAAGTCAAAGGATGAGCGATTTTCAAATTATAGTTTCATGTATCAAGAGTAAAGTATCAAATTTGTATTACAAAATATTCGAATTATATGTCCATGTAGCAAGTGTATACTATTTAAGCTGAAGTGCGATTATATATTTTCTTTGAGATTTATGGAGTTAATCTAATTTTTAGGTAGATTCCTTATAGGAAGTCTACCTATTGCAATGGTTCGCATGACACGACTTTCAGAAAATTTCTGCAGATCTTCACCGATCATGACCCCTAGAACCCAAAACCACCTTCGTTAAAAAGTTATATATATATAACGCTTTTTCCCATGTTATCTTGTGACTACGATAACTGGAGTAATTTTGATTTAAATTTAACCAGCGTGGGATATGTTGTAAGGATAGTTAAAATCTCAGTCTAGTTCTTAGATGGGCTATCCACCTAAAAGGGGGTGGAAACGGTGGGGGGTGTAAATTTTCATTTTCCCATAATTCCTTTATAATTGAAATTAGAAAGAAAATTCAAATTAGGCGAATTATTGCCTTATCATACCGAACAATGTTTGCATTTAAACTTTTTCGATAGCTGCAATTGCTTCAAAGTTATGAGCTGAGAAGTGATTTCCCCACCTTCCCCTCCTCTCCCCCTAACTTAAAGTACGTTTTAACCTATGCATGTTGCCCTTTGTTGGAAAGCTCTTGTCATTTGCAGTCTCTTCCACCCGCTTTCATTCTTGTAGCTCTAATCCTTATGAGAATAGAAGGCGAAATGTTCTCTCCCTTATTATTAGTAGAAACGTATATATATAACGCTTTTGCCGATGTTATCTTGTGAACACGATAACTAGAGTAATTTTGATTAGATTTTAACCGGCGAGGTACATTTTGTAAGGTCGGTGAAAATATCGACTGAGTTTTTAGATGGGCTAACCAGCTACAAGGGGGTGGAAATGGAGGGGACTGAAAATGTAATTTTCCCGTAATTCCTTTACGATTGAAGATAGGATGAAAACTCAAAATAGGCGAATTATTGCCTCTTTATAATAAACAACTTTTGTATGGAATCTTTTTTGATAGCTACAATTTTATAGAAGTTATGAGCTAAAATGCTTAAATATAGTGAAAATAATTCAATTCTACGACTAAAGAAAGGAAAAAAATTCAATCAGGCGAATTATCACCTTATCAGAACGAACAACTTTTATAATAAAGGTTTTTGACAGCTAAAATTGCTTTGAAGTTATGAGCTGAAAAGCTATGTTCAATTCCCCCCAATTTATCTTTTCCCCATAGCTGCGTTACGATTGAAGATGGAAAGAAAATTTCAATTAGAGGTATTATCACTTTATCATAGCAAACTATTTTTATATTGAAAGTTTTTTGACAACAAGAATTACTTAGAAGTTATGATTTCCTATCAGCCTAATTCACTTCACTTTTTATACGGTAAACTAGTTGATAAACCTGGCTTTGCTCCGGATTAAAATGTTTTCATGTTTAATATTTTCAATGTAAAATTACTATTGTATAAATATTATAATATACAAATTCCTTTTCTGATCTGAAACGTTTTTCATTAAAATTAGAATATCAATTGAAATAGACGATTTTTAGAAACAGCCGTTATCTCCATACATTATTATTTGTTATATAGGTACTTCAAATTTTGTTAACAATTCCTAAAGTAAAAGAAAGGTTTTAATGCATATTTTGAAACAAATAAATTAAATAGTTAATTATTCATTAATTTAAAGCATGAAAATAAATCAATAGTTGGTCCCGATATAAATTGTTAATCGTCTACAGTTAGAATTTTCAAGACAACAACAAGAATATTGTTACGAATTCAGTTTAAAATTAATTTTGAAAAAATATTGAAATGAGAGAAACAAATTTATGCAAATGAAAGATATCGCGGAAAAAAGCCTTGCATAATTTTTAATTAAGTGAAATTTTAAGCAACTTTTAGGCTTTGAAAAGTTTAAGGTGACCTTCCACTTTTCTTAAATAAAAAGTTTGCAAAGTTTGATTGAAATCAGTCCAGTGGTTTAGTAAGAGATGTGGAATATACATACAGAGATAATTATTAGATAATTATAAGATAAAGATTGCTGGCAATGAGCCATAAAAAATGTTTTAGTGAAGATTTTGTAACAATTACTTATTTAACTCTAATTAAGTAAATAGTTAATTTTAATTAATCAAACAGTTAATTTGATAATTAGTTAATTTGACAGATTAGTTTAATTTGATATTTAACTAAACATGGCGGGACCATGATTTGTTTAATAAAATCAATATAAAATAGCCAAAAACGATAGATATTTAAATAAGAGTTCCCGTTATCCTTTTTGATACTGAAAAATATCTCCTTAACTTTAAAACTGTTTTGGGATTTTCTGCCTGAGTATTTGGTTTTAACCGTCGATGGAGATTTAAATTTACTGTTCAAATCGACTGCATTCATATCCTATGCTTTAAATACACGTATTAAATTTGCCACTCACAATGTTTAATAAATTTTATTCTCTTATATATTAAGAATTTAGTGACTATTATCTCTGTAACCAGGGAGTTCTCTAAGTGAGCCCATTTTAGTAGTATTTAAGTGTTTCATGTCATGTGATTTTACCATATGACAAAGTAATGTTCGCACAATTATATTGTAACCTAGATTAAATAAATTAATTTTTAAATCTAGAGTCTTTTTTCATTCGTGTAAAGAGTCAATTTCTTGTTACTGTTTCATATAGGCTAGCTTAATGTTATCTAGGAGATATCTGTACTGCTGAGATGTTTATTTCTTTATGACTCCTACCTGTTGAATGATTATGTGTTGAGATATAAAAAAATGACCAATGTACTGACCGATAAATCTATCATAACTTTTTGGAATGAAAAATGGAATGATCAGACCTTGATATAGTAAAAAATTAAATGTCCTGAAAACAGAATCACAGAGTAAATATTGCAATGTGTAGAAGCAATAAAGTCATTGGCTATGTCTGAATTGATCAATATGTAATATTTCATTACTTTTGTAACATTAACGTAAAGGAATCTACCTTTGCCTTTAAGCTTGCCGAAAAGGGATTTTTTTATACCTTTTGGGATTAACTAGCCAATAGCTTTGGAATCTCATATAACGTCAATTTTTATTCTGTAAACGCGAGCTATGGTGTATGAAAATGAATCGACTTCTATGTGAAAGGTAGATTTCATAAGAAATATTGCATAATTTTATTTAAGTTTATTACTGTGCTTCCTTAAGAATACACTTTAGAGTGAAAATTATCAATCAGATTATTCCACTAAAAAATTCAAAACAGCTGCATTTTTATAAAAGAAGGCTAAATAGAAACCTTTATTTTACTGACGCCTTTGAGGGCTAATATTTAACCAAGGTTAGCTCTTTCCTCCTCTGTTAGGTGCCAACTCTTTGTTTGGTTTTCTGATAGAAGGAGCCGCAGGTGCCTCTTATTTTTATTTCAAGGTACTTTAAATAGAAGGATATTAGAAAATTTTGAATAAGCTGTTTTGAATGAATTTAGGAATAATTTAATCACGATCCTTTTTTTAAAATTATTTTTATGTGAAACGCTTCTCTCAGGATTCACCAAGTGTTTCAAAAAGATCCAGTTTGAAGTTGCGCAATTTGCATAGTAAAACCCTTTTGAAGCTTTTATGTTTATAGAAGAATCATAAAATTTAGTCAGCATCATTACATTTTTCTATGATTTATCATTTAAATTCTTAGAAAAGAAAGATACGTGAAATTTATATAAGCATACTCTCTAAGATTTGCTTATCTGTGTGAGTAACAAAGCATGAAACAAATTTTATTTCTGAGGGAGATTAGCTTATTCTTAATTAAATCTTCAAAGAATAAGTAGTTTGCTGAATTTTCTTTGAACATCTAATAATGGCGAGAAGATACTTCATTCTAATATGTTTGTAAATGGATGTCAGGAAAATAAAATTATTTCACAACGGTACAGTGAGAATGAAATTTTCTTAAGGTGGAGAAATTAAAATAAATACTTTCATCAAGATTTTGCATTTGATGTATAATTATTCTAAACTTTGGGTGAATCAAACTTTATTCGCTAACTGAAACATTATTTGATGAAGATAAAACCGTCCTTTCGATGCGATGTATGACTATATAAATCATCTATGCATTCATATTTTCAACACAAAGGTTTTATCTTTCGTTAAAGGCTAGGTCTCTATATCTTCGCTAGATCTCTAAATTATAACGATGAAAAATATGTTCATGAATAAACAAATTAGATACAAAATATTAAAATGAATCCAATGGCATTAAATTATTATAGTGCATTTGTTGGTTTAAATACTATTTTAAAGACTTTAATAAAAATTTATTAATTTATATTTATTTTACAGTAGTTCTACATTTTAAACTAAATTTTAGTATCTTTTGTCTGCTATTTCTACATAAACTACCTTCTATCTTTTTATCAATAGTAAAATATCTTAGATGAATATAATCGATGTTAAAAGTCATTCGTTTTCATTGAAAACAATTGCCTCACATTAGGAGAATCGGTTTATTCTTCCTGCTTTATATTTCAAGAAGATGTTGAATAAGTTATCAATTCGAATGATCACAAATTTAATATTCAAATTCATTCAGTCAGCTACCAGCCGTTTCTTATGAACTTAGCATGTCGATATGGCTTTTCATTCTGATTATTTTTTTATTTCCTGAAATTAAACAGATACTTCAGATATTGAATCTTTGGCATGGAATGTGTTATTTAAGTCTTAGATACATAGCTAAATTATTACAAGTTTTTTTTAAAGAAATGGGACTTATACTTAAAATATTCGAGATTTGGGCAAAAAAGGAAATTTAAATTTTACTTTTATATTCACTTTTATTTAACTTGATTTGTTTCAGGTTTGTAAAATTAAATTTTGCAATCCATTGTTGACCCACTTCTTGATACACTTGAATTCTGAAATTCTTCACAGTTATGTATTATTGATGGCAATACACTATTTTTCACATTTCGAGAATTTAATTGTTATTTAATTACTGTTACATTTGATATGAGAATCACCATCTGGTACCGAATTTGAGAAAAATCGATAACAGGATTCTATAATAATTATATTAATGAGTTATGAAATATATTAAAGGCTAAACAATTAGAAAATTATGAAAGTTAAATAAAATTAAGCACGATTTTACCAGCGCACCAAAATGTACAACATAATTCTTTTATTACAAATCTGGAAGTGAAAACATAAAGCCTAAAACTTTACAGCCTTTAAAACAGTATGAGAAGGAAATTAAAACACGAAGAATGTCAAAAGGGAGAATACTCTAAAGCAGCGGTTCCCAACCCATGGGCCGCGGCCCACTTGTGGGCCTCGGATAGCGTATTAATGGCCCGCGAAAGTCGCAAGAGTCGAAGTCAGGGGAGCTTCAAGAGTCTTCACTCGTTTCTTGCTTTATAACGCAATATATTTTTATTCCTTTTACAGTAAGCTGCATTAATTACTAGCATAAAAGGGCATCTAATATACAGGGTGTCCACACTTACGGTCGTCCAATAGCTAATTACTAATCCGTTAGAGATAGACATATAGTTCCAATTGGAAAACTGCTTTAAATAAGGGGAACAATTATATTTTATGTTTTTTGAGTAACTAATTATATTTCTGAAAAAATTACGAATTCTAACTTTTTATATAGTTCCCCCGGTCCTATCAGTCATATTTAGTAAAATATTCTTGACACTAAAATTTTAACCAAAAAAAGTTCCACTCTTCAGCGACTAAAACTGAGCGAGTTATGGAGCTTTGAATTTCAGGATTTTTACCAATCAGCGTCCTCGTCGAGCAAGTGCTGCGCATTGATCTGTGAATTGTCTGAAATACGGCTATTGAAATGGTGTGAAGTGGTCTAAGTCAGCGATATTCACAGCTCCATATCTCCGTCAGTTTTAGTCGCAAAAGAGTGGAACTTTTTTTGTTTAAAATATTAGAGTGTCAAAAATATTTTACAAAATATGATTGATAGAACCGGGGACTGCATAAAAACTTAGATTTCGTAACTTTTCAGGAATATATTTATTCACTCAAATATATATATATTATAATTCTTTCCTTCATTTAAAGCATTTTTCCAATTGGAACTGTATGTTAATCTCTGACGGTTTAGAAATTAGCTATTGGACCACGATAAGTTTGGACACCCTGTATATCTATATAAATATATGTGTTATATTTATATACATATTTTTACTTGTATATTTAGTTAGTGGGCCTCAAAATATTTTTTTACTCAGCAAGGGGTCTCTAAAGCATTCATTCAAAGTAAAGGTATATTATAAATGGGATTAAAATTCTTAATTGAAAATTTACATCAGAGCCTCGATTTTGTGCTTTTTGCTTTGAGCTTCCTGTTTTCGATTTTAAAAAATGTACGTTTTGGTTCGCCAATAAATTGATAGTGCTTTAAAAAATGATTTTTAATTTTCTATAAATTTCCCTTAGTTTTCCTCTCAAAATTATCTGCATATCTTAAAAGAAAAGCCTTTCAGATTTTTTTTGTTTATTTTATACTAATTTATTATATTGCTTTAGAGCAAAAGTATTATACGTGTTAAAAAAATTTAATTCGGCATAGCAAACCACGATGGAACAAAATTGGTCTCTGAGCATTATTATTCGCAGTAACGCTTTTAAAGCAATGCTTTATTATAAACAATTAATACAATAATAATACATTATTTTACCTACACAATTTTCAGAATTATAATAATTAAATACGTTTTCACAAAGTTAAGAGATTACTTTGTGAAGAAATAGGAAAAACAGTAGGGCTCCCAAATAATTATTAATTTAGACACATTTTTCCTATGAATTACAATTGCTTCCTAAAAACATATCTGTGTGTGTTCTTTGTAATCTCAAACAAGAATGGAAAATTTATGAGTATTTTGTTATCTCAGTTCATTGTTTTCTCTCCTCTCGAGGGTTATTCTTTACAACATAAATATATATTTAAAAACTATTTATGAAAATTTAACGCTTTCATTATCTTAAAATGGGGTTCAGTATAATTTCTGTCTTTTTCGCTTATCTATCATTTTTTTATGTGCAGTTTGCATTACGATTAAGGCAAGGAATAATTTATAAAATAACGCCTTTTACTTATTTGAAAGAATGTGGTACATTTATTCAGTGATATCACATATGATGTTTCTAACACTATATCAAAAGTTTAACATAAATAGCGTGTTCCCAAAAATTTACTTTATCCTGTGAGTACAATGAATAACTCATAGTCGGAGCAGAAATATATTGGAAAAAATATTATAATAAACATCACAGCAAAAATCACCGCCCACCATGGGTAAAATAGTATATTCACACTCACTCACATATCATAAAATTTAAAAATTAAACATAGGAATGTACGAATTTGCATGCAAAATTGAAGATTAAATCATAGGATGTAGTCATAGAGTTCTGAATAACAACACTCTGCCACATGGAATATACTTGTCGACTATTATCTTAAAAAAAAGATATTCGCAAGGTGGATTCATCTTCCAGAACTATAGACCTAAAACTTATTGAAATGGTGTAGGCTTTTTTCACAGGCTTTCTTTATCTGTGCACAAGAGTCTTCTGATGATTATTCATGTTATATCTAAGTTTAATTAATTTTTTAAAAGCAATGTGTAATATATTTATGAAATTTTTATTAAAATCTAATGAATTATCTAAGGAATATAATAAATAAAAATGAAATTAATATCATCATTATAATATGCTTTTTTATTATTGAATGTTCCCAGACATTTTCTGGCAAGTCTATATTATGCATCGTATTACATACTTATACTGTTCTTATAAAAATTTATGTGCAATTTGTAGGTAAATAATCTTTCTTTAGTATGAAGCTAACAAACACAGATTGCATAAATAAGAGCTGCATTTATTTTTGTAAAACACCACGATATAAATATGTAATATGATGAACGATATAAATACCTCATACATACGCGCGACTACTAGAATGTCAAAGTATAATTATAGAGCAACAAATTAACCCTTTGCGGTCTATGCTGCAACAGTGGCGGAATTGACCGCAAAGGGTTAAATATATCCTTGTCTCAAATTAGGTATTGCATAAAGAATTGAAAGACAGACATTTCAGAACAAGAAAGTGCAATTCATGATTTACATGATCGGATTTCAGTTGGATACTCAGAATACAGTAAACTTATACCGGGAACAGTATTAAAAGGCATTATAATAAAACATGGAAAATGTGGCAAGTAGATTACCTCATAACAGGTAAATAATTGTGTCTCCATGTTTGCTGTATGAATTTGTTATAAAATTATCTAGTTATATCTGAAACCTGTGTTTGCAAATCAGGCCGCTAGTGGGTAAAGCTTGATAAAATTTCTAATCGTGACATTATTAATAGCTTTTTTTTCTTTATATTGATTTATTAAAAATTGCTGCACTTAAAATTCTTCACGTCTTTCCGAAGTTAAATATGCATATTTAATTAGATACAAGGAAAAGTTATTGCACTTGCCAATAATTGACTGTACTTAAAAGTGGCAATATTAACTTCAAATCCTATAAGTGTTGGCCCTATAACGTTCCCAAATATTTATTCTACTCTTTAACTTTCATTTGGTCGGAAGATTTGAAGCCACTATCATGAAGGATGAAAGTTCACCATTAGATCGGTTAGGTAAAACAGAAATTTAACAGACTGCTAACAACCAATGAGAACTTACGACACTGCAACGTCATAGACCTTATTAAATAAAAATCCTTTCAAAGTGCCATTCTTGTTTTGAAGTGAAAATATTTCTAATTCACCGAGGTCTCTCAAAGGATGAGATTATTGTACAGATAGGAGTTTATATAACCATGGAAAGAAAGAATACAAAGTGAATCTAATCGCTGAAGCTGTTATGTGGGGAATAGATGATAATCTTTCTGAAGATGAGAGCGAATATTATGATGTGGAGACTTCAGAGTATTTATGCGTTATTGTTTCGAAAATAATTAATTTCTTATATGTTTTCGAACCTGAAATTGAACAGATGTTTTATAGGCATTTCAATGAAAACATGTCGGAAGAGCAGTGGATACTAGATGCGTTCTTCTTGGAAAGATAAAGGGATACTTTGGTTATTTTATGCCTTGCACTTTCATTAGAGAAATTATTTATCAATTTAAGACCTTCTTTGAATGCTCTCACTTTTGCACCTTGGCTCAGGAATATTTAGCAAAATTCCTTGAAATCAAGTTTAAGGAATTCGGAAGAGATGGCAGTTGGAATGGGTTACTGATATACTGTAAGGATGTAAATGAAAAATGGAAGGGAAAAATTTAATGCAAGGAATCCCTATCTCCTTATGAAACATCCAATGATGATTTATTGAAGGAAACTTTGAGTACTACTTAAAACGTAGATCCAGTTTTGAAGACTACCTTGAAAGATAATGCAAAGGAATTGCCCAAGAGTTGTAAAACAGTAAATGATGTCATTGGTAAACTGAGTTCTTCAGATGTCGATACGACAGGTGCAGCCAACACGTGTCTGCATATATATTATGGGAGCAATGATAACGACAAATATTAATATGCTACTTTTGTATTCAAACCCAACACTATTTCAATATTGTACTTTTCAAAAGCAATTTTTGAAGTATGTTTTGAGTATAAAAATGATGAAAATGAACATTACTAAGCTAAGGAAACCGCTGACGTAGATTCTGTTTGTCACTTTAATAGTTACAAGGATTCAAATCCAAATCAAGAAAACGAAATGCGTGATAAATTGACTGAAATGCACAACATACTTATGTCTAATCTTGAACTTAGAGATGAAGTATTCAATCTTATCGAAAAATGCTAGTATTTCATCGGCAAGTCGAGCAATGAGGTAAACAAAGCAAAAGTGGATAAAAGCTGTGGATTGAAATTCGAAGATTCCGAAGATTATTCTGAAAATAAAATTGAACAAGTTGAAACGTTTGTTCATGAGGGAAAATCCAGAAATGTGAACTTTTTCTCGAAAGTATTTCAACGGAGATACTGTATTCATTGCAATGCTAATGTTCGAAAGTTTCAAAATATAGAAATTTCAGAATCGTCATCCATATTTTTTAAATAAACTATAATAGTTTTGAAAGATACTTAAGCTGCGACAACAGTAATACGCTATTTATATTAGAAATATTTTTTATCAGTTTTTCTTATTATTAATCTTTTAATAGCTTCAAGAACGAAAATATAGACTAAATTAAAATTTTTCTAGAACTCTAGGGCATGTGATAAAATATTTAACAGTTCATATCAGAATATGCAATATTAATAAATTAGTGTTACCTAAGGCAACACATAATTGTTTATTGGTTTTTGTCGAGTTCAAAATAAATGCTCACAAACAACTTTTATCAGCTTGAATGTTTCAATCATTAGTTATTTTCATTATGAAGAAAAAGCACATTTGCTGACAATTTCTCCAATACTAGAAAATGAAGAATGCATTTTATTATGCAAATTCTTTCTTTTTGTGTCCCTGTGAAGCTAAGGTATAACCTTAGCTTCACAGAATCAATTTTTATATTGTGATATAATATTAGTTAAATGTTTATGGGAAATAAAAATGTGTTGTGCAAAATGGGTATTATTTTTAATTGCGAAATAGATGCTTCTTAATCGGAGATGTGATTCGGTGCAATTTTAATGATATAGTTATTTAGTCGTTAAAACTAATTACAATACCTTTGGCACTTCTTTCCTGTTCAGTGTTCAAGCAGGCAATATCATTAAAAGAAAGAATATTTCTTAAGACATCTTATTATTTTATTTGAAAATTTCTTTGCCTATAGCAAATAGTGGAATGAAAATTTATTTAGAAATTTGATCACGGATTAATATGCTTACAGGCAACAAAAAGATGAGGGAAAGTAAAGTATGTCGTTTCTAAAATTTCCCTGTTATTTATTTCTCCATATTTTAATAATACAAAATACAACATTTTCAAGATAATATGTAATAAAAAATTATGAATCTCATTTGTTAAATTTCTTTTAAGTTCATTTAGCAATTTTTATGAAAACAATAAAAAAACAAGTTGTAAAAATTAACATGCTTTTTGCATTCATTTTTTTCCTCTTATTGTTGCTGAAAAGGCAAAATGTTCGAACTGAGCACCTGCTTTGGATTCAATCCAAAAGCTCCATCTGGCATGTTTCAGAATATCTTTCTGCTACAGACACATTCGAAACAATAGCTTTGAGTCAGTTTTATGGTTATTTCGAGATAGTGTCTTTCCGTAATCCTATGTTATTGCTTTAAACAAACAAAACTAATACTAGAAGTATTATTTAAGCAAATTGCGTAATATATAATAAGGTTTGTTAGCTTTGATTAAGGAATCACCACAGTAAGACAGTCCATAAAGAGTAAATGCATCAAATAAATCACGAAAGAAAGGATTTGCAATGCATTTTAGATGGAATCGCACATATACACTTTTATCAAAATGAAGGAAGAGTGTTATAAAAACGTTATATCTTTATTCGGATAACTTTATTAATATAGCTAGTAAAGTACTATTGTTAAACATTTATATTGTAAATGGGTACTAATGAACTACTTCAAATTATTATTTTTGCAATTAAAAGGGTTTTCAGTGAGATTATTAAGTTGGGGCCTCGCATTAGTAAATAGAAACAACTTATGATGTAAAAATAAAGAATTTGACATCCTACAAGTTTGCTAATCAAGCGATTTGTCAGATAGGCCGCTGACGTAAAGATCGTGCCATTTGGCCATTTTGCCATTAACATTTTGTTGTGAGCAGTACTGATTAATTATTTTCTTCTGCATTACGTCAAATACACATGTGGTACCACCATCTGTACTTTGTTCCACAATCAAACATCTTATAGCTTTTCTTCCTTGACGCATTGTTTCGCCGCATATGTGATAATTAGATGTTCGGGTTAATCAGTGAAGACATGAATAGGGAACTTCATGGGATGCCAAATGGCACCACAAATCTTCCAATAATTTAAGAAAAAGGGGGAAAGTCTTGCTTCTGTTTTAGAATCTACATTTGTAGATGGAATTTTAAGAATGCATACTCCCGATATCTGAAGGAAAATAAACCCAATGTAAAGGAACCGACAATTTTAAGTGATAATATGATTCAACAATGAAATCCAGTTGTCTCATATTGTACATTTTGGGTTTTTATCCTTGCAGAATTGGCTCCATTGCTTTCATGGCCTCCAAACGTTCCACGAAAGACTGTTAGTCGAGAACCTTTTCCTTATGCTTCAATTAAAGAATTCCATATCTTGTCCTGCCATTCAAGCTTTCTTCATCTCCATTCGATGAGTAAAAAATGACTAAATAAATATGTAATCGAATTATCGCTTAAGTAATTAATTTAACTGTAAATTTTATTTTGCAATAAATTAATATATTTTATCGGAAACAACCTCTTCGGATATTCTGCCTTGCAATTGTTGAATATGGGGATAATATGGGGATTTATACATCGCCATATATATATATATGACAATTCAATAGCATTTCAATATATATATATATATATATATATATATATATATATATACAATTAATCATTTCAAGAAAGTTTTGCAATGATTAATTTTTGCTCACAGCCTTCATAATTTATATCTTATCATTTTTAAAATAAATTCTTATCTAATTTATGTATAAAAATTCAACAATTGTCTGATTCAACACTTGTTAATTATTTTTTACATAAATATGGCTGTTTATCTAATATTTTTAAATGTTATGATACGCTGAAATTATAGCAGTACACCCTGAAAATATTATATCTTTTTTTTATTTAGTTAATTTTTTTAGGAAATGTACACCAAATATGAACTTTCAGACCGTATTAATTAAATAACAGATGTAAGATTTATATCCAAATAACAAATGAAAAAGAGCAAAGATCAAATAAAAAAATTCGAATCAGACATCTCTGCTTTCTTTTCATTCTAACCAAAGCTCTGAAAACCAACATGCACAAAACAACATAATCCCTCATCTATACCATCTCTTTTCCTTAATTAACTTCCTTCTCTCACGTTATTTTTTCCTGTCCTGCTTAGAAACAGAGAAAAAAGTCAGCTTCGCTTCAATAATTCAGTGCCCGCTTTCTCTGGATGGAATTGGGAAATTCTTCCCATTGGAAAATCCTGTGCCAGAATTCTTTTGGGAAATTCATTGTTTCTGCCCTATTAGATAAACATTCAGTCATTGAGGAAAAATATGTTTCTTCTCTTCCTCGTATTAGCTATAAATGGTGACAAAGGACTACATAGTAACATTTTAATTTTGAATAGAGTAGACATAAATTTAATCCAAAATTGAATTGCATAGATAAAAATTAATAAAATACATTGTTGGTAAATGGTAATATGATTAATATTATGCATGCATAAATATAAATTTCGGATAATGATTTTGTACGAATTAGGCCGACAACGTATAAAAAAGTATTAAGCGCATATAGCATATTTAGTACAATGATGACGCAGAACAGAAAAGAACTGTACATGCACCACAAAATTTATAAAATAAGAAAATCACTCTCTGTAACCTATAAAATAAGACAAATACTCCATGTAACATAGGGAGAATAAATGTTTCGTATAGATTTTTTTTATGTGAAGCTGCTTACTTTAGTTGAATTAACGTTCCGTTTTGAAGCAGCATGGGGTCAAGTCGTTATTTTGAGTTGTGTTGAGATAGCGGGTTAATAGTATGTATGCTTTCCGTGTGCTACAAAATAGTCTGCACCCTAAAACAATAAATTATAGAGCGAAGTCCAAATATTGAACCAATACTATCCCGAGTTCTTGAATAAACCAAGTGAGAGGATGACGTTCTAAAGCTCGGCGCCCGAGTGTGCCCGATATATGCTTTACTGGGTTCAAATCGGGAGAAAACCGGTGACTCCAATCGGGGTATATCCTCTTTCATCAAAGCATTCGTGCACGATGGGTGTACGGTGAGGATAAACGTTGTCATCCATAAAAACACAATCTACTCCCGCGGCACCTCTAAACAGAAAAAAAATACGCTGTTGCAGAACGACATCCTAAAAAATTGGGTTTATCACGGTTCCTTGTGAGACTTGGAGATCTTTTTAAGAACCCGGGATAATGTCCCCCAAAACAGCATTCCAGCGCCAGAGTAAACTAATAACTTTCTGGATTGTAACGGGTCCATTGTGCCTTTCATATAAATATAAAAATAGAGTCAAATTGCAGGGAAAACTTGGTACGTCACAAAACCCACAGACACACCAGAACACACAGACCCACTGTTCTGGAGTCCACTTACCATGTTCCTCACCACGCTGATCGGCGCTGGCATTAAGCTGCTGTGAATGGAACACACCTGCTGGCATCTAGTCTATACTCTCCGAAACGTCTGTACACAGTTTGCCTCAGAACAGTGGTAGAATTGCATGTTGACAGCAGTCGCAACAGATCTCGAGTACTTAACCTGTTTCCTTTGTCAGTCACTGCTAAATACAATTGCCATGCTATGTTGCAAGCCAAGGCAGACCTCTTCTGAAGCGTGTTATTCTTAGTTCGTGTAGCCTTAATATGACACTTTGTGCCATTACTAGTTCGTAAGATTGTATACTTTCACATTATAACTATCTTACCATTCTTCCATGTGAAAAATTATCTTTGTGTGTCATGTGAGTCTCAGTTACTAGTTTATAGCAATCTCAGGCTTACATGCTACAATACTATGTCACGGCAACAATTCATTATATACTTGCTACTAACTTCTTTATCTCTTACGAATTACTTTCTGAGCAATATAATATTTTATTTCAGCTTCATTTTATTCTAGACGATATGTATGGTTATTTTTTATTAAAAATTTTTGTTCACTTGCGTTTCTCATAGTGAGATTCTGAAATATCCTTAATTTAGGGATTAGAGTGTATTTAGTTCTCATGAAATAACATTTAGTTAAGAAATATTGTTATTAAAATAATAAAGACCGTCAAGAGATTGAAAGAAAACTGAAACCGAAACAATATTTAAATCTCATGGCATTGTTGAAATGTATACTTGTTTATTTTCTAAAGAAGATAGCTTACAGTTACGAGTAAATAATGTATTGAACTAATAAAACCTTATATCCTATAGAAAACTTTAAGAAGTATAATTACTTATGATTCAATTTCGGAAATCCAACAGTTCATAGTAGGATATATCATTGTTTCCGTCTTAAATCCGAAATGTGTTTTGATGAAAACAAGATAATTGCAACAATAAGCCTTTTCACCTTTCGTTCTCTTGTGCACTCGCTTGTGTCGGGGTATAGCTGTAGAATCCTTACATTTTACAAATTTTTACAGATAGGGATACACAGTGCGCTCATCGTGACGTAGCAATCATCGTGAAAAACAAATGACATTGTAAAGCAAAGTGTCACAAATCAAAGAACTGCATTCAGAATTTCTGATAACGGATTTCCTTCAAACTCCGCCATCAAAGCTAGCCTTTTGCTTTTAAAATCTAATGGCGTTGGATAAATGTCTTCTCGTTGATTTGGCGTCAAACTTTTGGAAGTGAATAGCATAGTTTTGTCGCTGAAATCTATTAACATACTAAAAGTCTTCTCCTTGATTTTGTGTCAAATTTTTTGAAGTAAGAACCATAGATTTGTAGCTCAAAACTACTAATATGCTAAAAGTCTTCTCGTTGATTTTGCGTCAAACTTTTGAAAGTGAGGAACCTAGTTTTGTAGCTCAAAATTATTCATATCGACAAGATACGTCAATCTTATCTGCCGCTTAAGACCTCAAAATGATAATCCACAAACCAAAAAGAAAATCCCCGTTATATGCTTTTATATTTTTAGTCAATTACATTTATACTAGAAAATAACCCTTCATGGTATGACGGGAGCAAATTGCCTCTTCATTCGAGAGATTTCTATTCAAATTTGAAGTGTTTAAATAGATATATATGCGAGAGAAATGTTTAACATTGATTGAAAACAAATAAAATAAACATATGTTTTATGACAAGAAATATATATTTTTTATTTACGTATTATTTACATATTTCTTTATTGAAAAAAAACACTTGGTCTTAAAAAAATCTAGAAAATCTAGTAGATATAATCTAGATAGATAGAAAATCTAGTTTCAAAACAAAGCACTTCTCTGTTTGTCAAACGCTGACAAAAAATATTATCAAATTATATCATCACGATTGCAATAAATAATGAGATCCATCGTGGCGGCCAAACTATATCACGCCCATACCACTGACGCGATTTACTACAGAAATTAATTTGAAATATATGATTAATATAATTTAAAATTTCCCAGGCACTATTGATCATAGCGAGATAAATTTTATATCAATCGATAGAAAATTTTATTTCACTATTTAGAGCTATTAAATTTGAAATTAGAACGAATATTACTCTTTTAAAATTAAAATTACTGAAATTTAGGTTCTCTAGCAACGAAATAATTCTGTTTAACGTCTCGCAGTGCTATGGCTCTAGTTTTATAGTTGGTGACGTCAGAGCGTTAACGAGAGATCTGGGATATTATATTAGTAATGAATTGCTAAATTAAGGTACGTTGTTGCGTCTCTTGTTTCACCAGCATTTCATTATAGCCATACACCATCTACAAAATGCATCGTAATTTTTGAAATTACACTTAAAATAAAGCTTTCAAAAAAGCCTAATATGGTATGGGAGAAAACAAAAGGCTATTCTATATAGTAGAGTCCTCGTTATGTTACCACGATTCAAATTACGAAGCCTTCTCGAAATAAACCTTATGTAGTTTAGAAATGAGAAGTTAATTCGACAAATCAAATCTAAATTACATAAATTCGAATTATTTAAACTTCTTAAAGACATCACTAGAATCCAAAATGACAACGTTCGTCCTAAATAGCACTCCTGTAACTTTTCTAATCGAAGCATAATAAAAATTTTTTAAATCACACCTTCATTAGAGAAAGGTTAGGTAGGAAGGTGAAATTAAAATAATTGAAATTATTTTAATTTCAATTATTTCTAATGATTGGTCTTCATTAATATAAATATTATGGAATCTTTCAAAACATTTTCCTCATATTCACTACTGCTTAACGTCACACGTGTGGAATCAAAATTTAATTAGATTAAATGATTAATTGATAATTTATTTCCGTAAATATTAAAAACGTTTATACTCATAGAGAACACACATGCGTAGAACATTTCAAAACTCTGACACATCAGGAAGTGAGTGAAAAATCTTTTATAAAATTCCATTTTTACAAACATGAAACATGTATGTCAATTAAAATAAAATTACGTAACGAATGAGTTATTCTATTTGCATGGTATATGAAATGCATGTTGATGCTTTCTATTCTAAAAAACATATAATTCCTTTAAATGCAATATGCACTTGTGATTACTACTTATGCAATATTAATATCATTTTTTATACCCCCCAAGTTGTATCCAAGTGAAATCAGTATTCTGGAAAACACTCTTAACTAAAGATAACTTTCATGAAAAAAAGAAAAACGTGTAAGCCATGAAGAAGTGTCCTAAATCACATAAATCCTCACTACTCTCGCAATACAAACTCCATGTAGACACCCCGGGTCGTCTATCTCCTGCCGCTCCCAAGTATCGTGGAGAATTAGAAAGAAATCGGTTGGTATTTCTGGAAAGAGATTCGGTGCAGCTTCGGATGCTTTACCCTTTTTACGTAAATTCTCACGAGGAATCGCATTACGATCCATTACGTGGTCTGATCCACACAAATTCCCCCGGGGGAAATTTTCACATCCACTCTAGCTCCTGGATAGACTTCTCCCGAAAGAGTTTCTCGGATAGAATTCTACTGGAAAGCGGATTTTTCCGATTCGAAACTGGTAAGGATGACAGAGTTATCGAAGCGGAGGAGGCTGGCTTCTTCCTTTTTAAGGAGGAGAGAAAAAAAAAGAGTGGGAAATTAATTAAGGAAATAAAATGTGGAACTAATTTACGATTATTTTCAGTCTTTCCCTTCTTGAGAGTATTTTCTGGCTTCTGATTGAACAGCAGAGAAAGCAGCAATGAGTTCTGAATTAGTTTTATCAATCTTTTGATATTGCTTCCTGTTGTTATTTGATTATAATTATTTTTACTTTGTAATTTCTTTATGTTCTTTGAAAGGCTTTAACTAACTTTCAATTTAAAAACGTTTTAAATAAGTTATCATATTCTGATGGTTTTAATAATAATTTAAATACTGTGAATTGCTTTTTATGGATCAAAATCGTTTTTTCTATTCCGAGTGAGCTTATAAAAGTAGGAAGTAATTACAAATTCATTTCAACCATCTTGTCTCATATTCACAAAATGATAGAAGGCTAGCACATTGGTAAGAACACACTGTGGTTTTAGGTCTATTATGAAAGGGCAGGAAAAAATGAAATAATGAGAAAAGGAATGTTTCTTAGGTTTAAATTTTCATATGATTTAAAAGTGTAGGGAAATATTTTCCGAAGATAAGAATCTCTGGAAAAGAGAAATTTCCAATTTTAAGCAAGAAATGAACCGATTTCCTTTTTAACATTCTAAGCAACACAAAAAATGATTCACTGAGAATTAATTATAGAGACGAAATGAGAACAGAGCGAAATTATGTAGTTCCTTTTCTTTGGCATTTCCAAATTTCGGTCAATCAAAAGAAAACGCCATTGTGCATTTCGGATTCTTTGTTAGGTCTTTTATATTCTTTACTTCTTATATGGAAGAAATACTTCTGTTACATCTATAACTTTATTAATGAAGTTAGTTCAGTTTTTATTATCACTTTCTGAAAAAAAAACATTTAAAAAATTCCACTTATTATGAATGTCCTAAGATATTTTTATAATATGCTTTTGTTTATTTACAGACTAATTATTGGCCATTCTGGATTAATTTTTAAAATTTATCCATGAATGTCTAAAATTTTTGATTTTGCAAATTTTCTTCCTGCCCGTTCATAAGAAATTATTCCATGTGAATGAATTTCTGTTGCTCCATTTTACAACATATCAATATGATAGCATATCTGAGTTAATTGAGAATGCTTTTACAACAATATCACGGGAAGAAAGTTATTTATATTCTTGAAACCATAATTATATTAGAATCGTTTGAGAAATCTCACCAAGCAGATATTAAAACTTATGATTAGTCTTTATTGCTGTTGGGATTTTTTCCTCGAGCGTCTTTGGCACATATTTACATTGGAAAACATTGTAAAGTTTCCCTTATTATTTTCTCCTGAATGTCCCCCAGGAAGGAATCCTTTCTCTAAAAATTGTAGTTAATTTACAATTTTGTCTCAGGTTCCAAGGTGCTTCGTATTTCTTTTATCAACCGAGTCCAACATATGCTAAAAATAAAAGAAAAATAATATTTCCAGATATATTTAAATGTTATTTAGTAAAGTTATAGGAATATTTGGAAATGTTTCCAAAGCAGCAGAACTATTTAATCCTCTGACTGCTTATCCCGCAATTTAAGTGGGGAGGAAATATTTCTATTTTTTGCTGCGTCCTGCGATTTTCAAAAGCTTATGTCCTTACTTAGTGCTATTATAGCGTTGAATCATATTATACTAATAAACTTTGCATTTAAGTAACAATTCTCTTGTTTCAGCGGTATTTGGATATGTTTACAAAAGTTGTATCTAAATAATGATTGAAAAAGAATCGGCTGTCAGAGGGTTAAAAGAGGATACCTTGAAAATGAACAAGAGAATATTTCTTCTTACAAGAATACATTATTACTACAATCTGATAAATGCTTCAATGAACATGAAATTTTAGTAAAACGGGATGGCAAAAACAAAACTCCTTTGTGTCATTAATAATTTTCAATTCAATCTTCACTTTAAATTCTATTTGCGCCATGTCTTTTTCTCTTCAGCAACTTCGATCCTGATGATACAGAAGAATGGAGTTAGGTTTATTGAAAATGATAAACAGTCTTGATACATCGAAAGAAAAGGAAGGCAAGGAAACAGCTTCTTTAGAAGCACTTATCAATGTCATTTTGAGCCAGTAGACTGGAACAGTTCAGTTAAGGAACGAGTCATGCCAAGAAGTTCAGAAAAAAAATCAATATTTCTCTGCTTTTGTTGATGCCGGACAGAAATATATCACGTTTTCGAGTGGAGCAAACATTGTATCTCGCCAGTAGAGCGGAAAATTGTTTCCCATCGTTAATATCTGTATTACTCTGAGGGCAGAACGATTGTTTTTTGTAATAAACTATTTTTACTGGTGGTAAAATTATTATTATTTTTTTATTTTTCTTCTTGGAAGTGTGCTGTTGAAATGTACCGAAAATATTGCAGTCGTATAAGGATTTTTTCTTTTGAGAAAACGAAACACTCGATATATAATATTGAAATCTTATTAAATTTTATTGCTCTTGTTTTCTTTGTATTAATTTAAAAGTATTATCTTGCAATTACCTTAAAATGTCTTTCTGCTCAATAAAAAATATGTTGCTTTGGCTTGTTTAACAATGACTATGCTTTGCAATCACATTTCACTTTCATATTTTCCATATATTCAATACCTCTACGTGTGTTGTTTAAATCAAATTTAAAGCATATAGTCTAACTCTATTCTATTTATATCTGTTTATAAAGAGAAATACCATTGACTGACTTATTTATCGATTGACATCGAGACTCATTACAAAATCTCCCAAACCACAAGAACTAGAAAACTGAAATTTGTCTGGTAGTTAGTTAACTCTTGAGTTGTAAATGCTCACTAGGAAACAACTTTCAAAATATCAATTATTTGCTTAAACAATTGAAAATTAATCCACATTTCAACGTTTTCCCACCGTAATATCGGAATATATTATAGTACAAAAATTATATTTTCTTTACGACTAAAACTAGCTTTATATTGACATCAATTTAATATCAGTGAGATATTTCTAATATTTTAGGAAAGTTTTCTAAATTATTTTTTTGCTATTTTTAGCAATGTTTTCAATTGTAATGAAATTCAATCTAATTTCTTTGTTTCATCAAATCTTTCGGTCGCATAATTTTTCTAATGTTAATGTTACAAAAAATTGCTTTCTTTGAATACTGACTCCAAAGACTCCATAGTCTTTTCACTTCCACTTTTTCTTCGTAATACTGTTGGTATGTAGTAAACTACAGGTTAACCCCTTAAGGGTCGCGCCCGTCATATTGACGAGCATCGAATTATCGCAATTTTAGGCTTATAAACTAAAATTTAATCATTAATTAGTTTTATAATTCGACACGAAAATTACGTAGAATCCATAAGCATCTCATATATTCTTTGCCTTCTTAGATGAATGAAAACGACAACCCCTTTAGAAAAAAGGGGTGGTCATCTTATTATATAGCAAAAAAATGCGATCCTTAAGGGGCTAAACACTATATAAAATATGGGAATCTCTTGGGTTTTTTGTCTTAAATAGCATTTTTACCCTACTTTATTCAGTTTTTCAATATATTCATTTTGTATGTCGGAAGTCTTTTTAATATGCCTTTTAGCTTGATGTGATTGAATTGTAAGTTATGTATCTCGGGGTATTTTTTATTTTAATTGCATCGTTGAAAGATTTTGTCTCTTTGGTTCAAAGTAATATTTTTTTAAAACTCGCGACGTTTTTTTCTTTTAGCATACCATTCTTTAGGAATGTTTAAACTTATCTGGCACATTTTTGAATCTTGAAACGTTGTGTCCTTTCCATTATTCACTAAAGTTAAAATTTTTGGAGAGATCACAAACCTGTAACTGGCCAACAGCATGGATGAGAGGAAGAAAACAAGCACAAGGCTCGTAAAAGTTGCTTAAATCTTTAACAGTATTTGAAACTTCAAATTTCCTTCTCCAAGTGCCGTAAAGAGCAGAACCAGCATATGGGTTCTTTTGGCATGAAACATTTTTTATTTTGCGATTCTTTCTGTGAAAATTTCGAAAAATTTTATGACCTATGTGATGAAAAATATAGTTTGTGGAAAACATTAGACAATCAAGGACAGATGAAATCTTTATATAGTATAACAATTTAACTTAGAATACGGGTTTTTTAAGTAAGGCCAAATTGTGAAAAGCGCTTATCAAGAAGCATTATCCAACAGCTAGAAATGAAATAAGATGACGTTCTTGGCGATTCTAATACAATTGTAATGTTGGAATTCGATGCTGAAACAACGATATTAACAAATTCAGAATATATATATAATCTTATTTTTTCATTATAAATGCATAGCATTTTGTTTCTCAATCACACTACCGCGTTTTAATACATAAATAGTTAGAGCCTTCTCTGAAGTGAATGAATGGAAATTATGACGCGAATTATCTCCATTTCAGCCACGTGACTTCACATGACTACGTGAATACGCACAGTTGACTTGTTTGACAATATCCCATGGATGATTTAAACTATCCATTAAATATCTATTTTATTTCTTAACTGCATACCAATGAAATCGTGAGTATCAATATTATATTTAGAATTTGCCTTTAAATGGCAATATGTCAATTGTAAATCAAATCAATTTTAAATAAGATTGCCGTATATTGATTTCCAAAAATCTAAAACAATGCCAATAAGTCACAAAATACTTTAATACATCATATTTCAGGGGCTTACACTGTTATCTCTATTCTATGGAATTGTAACTTGTAATTTTCAGCAGACGGAAGCACGTTTCTTTAATAAATGTTTGTCACAAATTAGCAGTGTACTAAATACTTAAAGAATATCATTTGTTCTTGTCATAGGCTTTTAAACCAATCTCATAAATTCAGAACATATTTATAAATTTTTCAAAAGTATTCATGCTAATTTTTTATTAAAATCTTCTTCTAACTAGTAGTTCTGTAAACAGTACACTTCGGGCCCCCCCCCCCCAAAAAAAAATCTAAGATTTTCTCTTCACCGCATTTTTTAAAAAGCTTAGCAAATGTTATTCATTGTGAAGACAGAATTGTTTGTAAGGACACCGAACATCATAATTAACTCTCAAGCACTGGTGTACAAAAGCAAAATTCTTAAGGTGCGAATTTGGAGTCAATATGGATAAAATGGTTCGCAATATGCTGAATTAGCAAAACATCTGTAGCTCTTTTATTTCGCTTATCTTCAAGTGGCTTATCAAACTATTTTAAAAAAGATGGCAACAAAAATTCACAGAGAAAAACTCAATCCTTAAATAAGTTATTTAAAAAAATCATCGAGAAAATTTCAATATTAAATATGCATCAAATTCAAATATTTTTTCCATCTCACTTCGTCAGATATAAGAAGATGAAATTCAAAATACCTTGGCGATGAATATCACCACAGAGAAGAAGAATCAGAGGTCTCACTCCGGAGTTTGATTAACTATCGCAGCGCCGCCTACCGAGGGCACTCTAACTACAAACCACAGAGAAACCATAACATGACGCCATATTGGTTTCATCACAGAGCTGTGTAGAATCTTTCTTGCTACAAACCATAACACGACGCCATTATTGAACCGAAACGCCGCCATGTTGTGTTGCTGGTTTAATTAGTGCTACTGCTGGTCAGTTGACATACTATTTATTATAATCAGGTAGTTTTTTTTAGAATTAGATACTTTATGTAGAATCAAGACTTGTGGCTATTCCAGTTTAGTAAACGTGTTTGACTGCTTCCCCATTCAAGATTCCTGGAGATGAGAACGGTAAGTTTAAAATGCGTTACAAAATTTTTTATGAGATGTTATTTAAATAACTGAAAAACTTCTAATATTTAAAATACTTATTTTCACTTTTTGTATATAAAATAATAAAATTTTGTTTTATTTTTGTGCAGTTGCTGAAGCATATTAAAATGCCTACCATATGGAATAATCTGACAAAAATGTGCATGAATTCATTAAATTCTTTTTAGTCCTGTTTTTTGACACATTTATTTCTACACAGTATGACTTGGTAATTAAAATAATTTTAAAAGATATTAATGGAACCCTTGCTTATTACTCTCGGAAAAACTTAATAATTATTGCTATGATGTATTGTGAACTATCAAAGTAATATACAAGTTAAAATTCTTTTATCAGTAATTTAATATTGAAATACAGCTGAAAATCATAAATATTGCAATTATAATTATATTGATTTTGAGTGGAAAGTTTTAGTTGAGTTTTTATAGTATGAAAATTGCTGCTGTTATTTGTGCTCTACATTGAAGTAATATTGAGATGTTCTATGTTTAGTATGTATAGTTATATCCGAAGCAAGCTTTTTTACAAATGCCTACTGTGAAATAGAATGAAATGAACTGATTTAATATCTCTAGGCTGTTTAATGTTTACACTTATTTATTATTATTACATACTGGTTATTAGTATCTTCGAAATAATTCAGTATCTTAGTATAGCATCCTTATGCAAATTTCAATTCCCTTTTAAGAAGATTCTTATTTTTATTAGTATTTATTTTTAACATCGTTTTCCAGAGGCAAATTAAAATATTCATTCTTAATTGTGTAAATAAAATGTAGGAAATTTGTTTAATAAGCATATTAGCTAATACTAGTTTAGTAAAGTTCTCAAAATATTTTTATCTGTTTTATTTAACACAGCTTCGTATAAGAAAATTGTTATTGGCTGAAGGTGAATATTTTATTCATAATATTCAATGTTTACAATGAAGTGGAGTCCTTAATAAAAATAAATTGGTTTGTGTTATACGAATGGAATCTATTAGAAATTTGTTTCTTTTTCAGGCAGTCTGCCAATGTTAGAGCTGTTTTGTCTTCAGGATGGCTGGTTATATGAAATGCACCAAGAGTTTGTAGATATTTGTCTAAAGATGTGTTAAATAATTTATGTTCAAAGGAACTCTCATATTATAGATGAACTACATATTATGATTGATACTGCAGTAGTTTTCAAGTTAATTTGAGGAAATAAATTGTGGAACTTTTCTGTGTATCTTACAATGAGTCGGTTTCTAAGTTATCGTTACACTCTTTATGCTAACAATATTTTATTTAAAAAAATTACATTCTTTTATTTTTCTTTAAATGGCTGCAATTTTTTTTAAATGCCAAATTTATGATGCATATGCATTATCAAACTTCAGTTCTTTGAGGAAAAAATAATTATTTTGTGTTATAAGCTCTGTGGTCTTGGATAATTAAAAAATGATTGGTGATATATCTTATTATTAAATATCTTAAAAATTGTTTTTGTAGAAAAAAGTATTTAAATTAGCATTGTGTATATTAAAAGTCGTGCAGATATAAGATTAATGCTGCTTTAAATTTTCATACCAAATTGCTTGTCAGTTGTTTTATTCATATAAAGGAGGTCCAAGTCTTGTAGATACATAAATTTAAATCAATTTAACCATTTTTTATTTCAGGTGTGTAAATTATGTGTTTTATTGATTGCATTAATTATAAATAATGAAATTTCAATGGTTTTAATATATAAAGAAAAGTAGTAGTGGTCTAAGATTAAAAAATGACTGTTGATTTTTTATTATTATTAAATATCTTGAAAATTGTTTTCGCTGAATAAAGTATTTTTAAGTATTTAAATTAGCATTGCGTATATTAAAAAAAGTTGTATAGATACAAGATTAATACTCCTTTAAATTTTCTGTCAGTTGTTTCATTCATTCATGCAAAGGGAGTCAATTTTACCATTTTTTTTTTACTTAAGGTGTGTTTCATTGATTTTATTAATTATAAATAATGAAACTTAGAGGCCTGAGATACTTAAAAATACCACCTCTTTATGTAATCTTACAACGAGTCTGTTTAGTTATGATCACACCCTTTATAATGTTCCATTATATTTTAAAAAATTCCTTTTTTTTACAAAAATCCTTTATCTTTAAAAAATGCACCAACTAAGTTCACTTCCTTTGAACAAAAAAAGGACTCATTTTATGTCATATAAGCTCTGGAGACAGTGAAGAAAATGTTTTATCTTATAATTTCAAGTTATTTTGCTTTAAAAATGTGTTCTCATGAATGTGTAGAAAGTAAAACATTAATCATGAAAGATTCTAAAACTTCAGATAATCATACAGTTTTTTTAATGATTATGGTGTTAGTAAATCTGATTATATTAAAGTATATTTGTATAGTTAGTATTTTAATATAGTTATAATAGTAATTTAAATGTTAAATATTTTTCAATAATCACCTACATGATGTAGACAGCTTATATTTAAATATCTTAGATAGTGTTCGAGAAAATGTGTTATCTTATATTTCAGGATATTAAAAAATATTTGTCGCTTTATGATTGTATTGAATGTTAAAAGTTAATGGTAGATGAGAAAATTTTAGAAAATCATACAGTTTGTTTTGTATTTTAAAGAATATGATATCAGTAAACTATCTTAAATTAGCCAACAAATAATTTGTTTCAATATTTTGTCAATTAGCATGAATGTTTTTTGTCTAATTTATGCTCGCAAAGAAATAGTATCAGCAAAAATTTCAACGTTGTCAAATATAGAGGTTTTTTAATGATCACCTGGAACACAAAGAAGCACAATGTTTTTTTTTTTTTATTTCCTCTTTAGTTCGAATTATGAACCATGATTTCAAATCCAACACAAGTTCTAAAAATAAGTTAAAATGTGTTTCCCAATTTTAATTTTTTGATGATTTCATTATATTTCGTAATAGAACACTTACCAATGCTAGGTTGAATTATGAGGTGCATTGGGAGTTTTAACTCCTGATAAGGCCACCCTAGGTGCTAAGTACATTCAATTAATGTCCATCTATTGGTTTTTTTTATATAACACTTTCTTATATCGAATATTTTTATACTGTATATAACAATTAACTCTGGTTTCTAGGCAGTATTTGTTAGAAATGTTATGTTTTGTAACTTATTATGCTTGTTCAATAAAATTAACATTGTTTTAAATACTTTGTATTTATTGTAGCATCTTGTTTCATATCTATATATACAAGTATTTAATTTTTTGTGAGAGGGGGCTGTAAAAATTCTGAAAAATTAACTATACAAATGAATTTCCTCTGTGGAAATTACATTCTACCAATAATTTTTTTTTTATCTTGCAGAAGAATTAATGTGTATTTATTAAAAACTGTTGAAGTTTTAAAATATTCTGAAGGAGATAGTATAACAGTAACTAAAGCAACAAATATAATTTCTTGCTGAGTTTAAGAAAATTACAAGTGAATAAATTACCTATATTCTATCAATTTTAGTATCTTAAATAATAATGTGAATTTATGAAAAATTAACTTATCGTTGAAGTTTTAACATGTTCTGAAAGAGTAATATTATCTAATTCAATAAAAATTAATTTCCTATTGGTTAAAAAAATTTATGATCTGAAAGAACTTTTCTTCAAAAAAGGATAAATGAAATTATTCATATGAAAAAAACTTGAATCTTCTTAAATTATAAATCAAACAAGTTAAAAATTATTGGTACCCTAGGAAACAGGCAAATCAATTTTTTAATGTTTTGAATGATATTCCAAATTTACTTTTAATTTCTGTATTCAAGAAAAAGTCAATTTAGTGAGATTTAAAATAATTATATAAACAATAATAAATGCCATTACTATTGGAACAATAACATTTTTAAATTAACAATATATAAAAAAAAAATTAGCTATTCATATATTTAATAATCGTCGAAAAACGAATTGAAAATATACACAACAAATTATTGTTTACATCGTTGTCATGACGATATGAAACGCCTTCGTTTCCTTCGCGTCACAATGACGTCACGGTGACGTATTCAGGTTAGTTCTCTCTGCCCGCTACAGGAGGCGTACTGTCTATGTGAAGCGTAATGTTAAAACAGTTGCCATTACGGTCTATGGGAGTGAGACCTCTGATTCTTCTTCTCTGTGAATATCACAATTTGGCACAAATATTTATATAAGCGAAAAGCTTTCGTTGTTATACAGGTCAGTCGATTTATAAGGCAGGCGAAATTATCTTGGCGAGAAGCGTGTGATAATTCCATTTAGGCTTAACAATTACAATCGAATTTTGAAAATTCTTAAAATTGCCGACTGCGGCTCGTAAGGTTTAAAAAAATTATTTAAATGGTGAATGAGTTTAAATATAAATTTAGAACTAATAGATAGCGAAAGATTTTTGAAATAGATAACACTTATTTAGCCGAATGCGGATAAGGATAGAAAGCGATAAGAGAAATGTTTTTATTTATAACTCTGATGTCATAATCTTAATGTTGCCATTCACTCTCATATTCCCAATTAAATTGATTAATATAATAATTATGTATAATTAAAATAACTATTTTATTATGGAATTGAAAGAAATAGAAATAAAATATATACACCGTTTTCTATTGCTTTAAGAAATATTTCTTCTAAATTTGAAGGAAATCGAACAAAGCATTTGGTCGTAATCGTATAACAAACTTACAGACCGACAAACGCCAAATGCTGGAGTTAAAACGTAAACCTCGCTTCGCTCAGTCAACAATCTCTTTTAAAACTCTTGTTCAAATAAAAACACTGATAACACCTGGAGGTTCAGATCGATAAGCGAAGAAAGCGAAAATTTTCGTGTTTCTTATTTATAAAGCTTTTTTTATTAAAACTTCTCTACCACTTAGGTTAGTAAATTTATACAGAGAAAACAGAAATAAAAGTACTAGAACAAAATAGTTAACCAGATCAGTTACTAACCTCAGCCCATCCGTTAATGTTCGACGATTATCAAATCAATTATTCTGTAAAAAGAGGGAAAGTTATGCTAATTGGGAAAGGAGAATGCTTTTCTAGGAGTTTTCAACAAACTTCTGTTGGTTTTGAGGTAAAATCCTTTTAATTAACAGAGCTTATTAACTTAAAGCTTTCCCAGTTTCTTGACTTTTTTGCTCATTTCAAAAAGCTCAGAGTTCCAGGCTTTGAATTCAAACTTTTTAATTAAATTTCCTCATTTAAAATTAATTAGGTCTGTTTTGATTCATTCATTCAAACTTTTATGGCAAATTAATTCATGAAAGTTGGTTTATAGTTGATTTTTGTAGTGCTATATCTTATGATGATGAATTCCTATGTAAATGGTAGGAATGTCATGGCCTGAACCAGATATTTAAGAGTTTAAGAAAGACAAATATATTTTTTAATACCCTGTAATGTACATCAATGAAAAGAAAGTCTTTAAACTATATTTTTAGCTCTTTACTGCCGTTAAATCAAGTCAGTTCTTTTAGAATCAAAATTTTCCAGTTTTTGTCACTTATATTTTGTAACTTTGTGGCTAAGCACCTAGGTGATTTACCATGAACTATAATATATTTATTATACATAACGGATTAACAATATATCATGAATGAATTTTCCCCAGATGACCATTCAGAATAACAATAGTTCACTTTTTGAGGTCCTAAAAATATGACCTCCCCATTAAAATATAAGTGATAATTTTCTATAATTCCCAATTGAAAGTGCTACATAATAATGCTCCCTTTTTCATTGGCTTCCGTTTACGACTTTTAAAATTGTTAAATTGGCAACAATGGGCACAGCGGGTTAAGAATTGGGACACTGAGTGATATGAATTAAAGGAAGAAGGTTATATGTTGATTCTTTCTTCTGGCTATCCTCTTAGCCAACATTATTCGATAACTTTTAGACTGATGTTCCTTCGGCAACGAATTACTCCTTGAGGTTGATTTGGCTGATCATGGTTTCCCTCTTAGAAAAGTGCAAATGTTGGACATTTCCTCTTAAAAGTCCTTCAAGATGGCAATCCTATTACTAGATTCCCTATATACTAGAGCCTTGTTATACTTTCAGTTAGCTAGACTAGCTGATTCTTGAGCCAGATGTAGACAGTTTTACTCCGTATCATATCTTATCACTCTATTCAGGCTAGAATGATTTGTAATGGCTGGTCACAAAACTGGGAATCCATCATATGCACGAGAAATATTTTACATATCTAATATTCTAATGACTTGAATTGCACACGAAACATTTCCACATTTCTACAAAATCCACGTTTTAAAAGTATATTTAATATCTACTCCAACAATAAGCTAGGGTTTAATTGTAAAATTATAATCGCGATAATATTCCACATCACTATGATTACTTTACAAAGAGAAAATCCTTTTCTTAAGTTCTGGTAGAATATAAGAGAGCAATTGCAATCCAATTTGCGGTAAATGACGGCGACAAAAATGAATAAATTACTCGTAGAAAACATTTTTCTTAGAGTACTAAATTGGCGCAGCTTGGCCAATTCTGGCCCTTGTGCCATAAAACCCCAATCACTCACTCACTTAGAGTACTAAAAAGTATAAATTATATTTAATTCAATTATTTTCTACTTTTATCCTCTGATTTATAATTCATTTTCATAAGTAGTATGGAATGTTGAAATTAATAAGTTCTTTAAATTCACTACCAGGTGGTGGTATTTGTATGGAATTGAAATTAATTCTATTAACTGATTAACAGAGAACTATATTTTGAATATAAGCAAATAGTGGATTGTCATTGAGTGTGTCAAATAGTGGATAATCTATTGTCTTTGAAAATACAGAGGCGTATAAAATCCTTTTACATCCGGAAGTAAGAGAATATTTTAATAAAATTCCAACTTCATAAATAGGAATCAAGTCTTGGAAAAACAGTGTACAAAAATGCAGTTGTAAATGAAATATCTGTAGATGATTGCATTTTGGAGTTTTCGTATCCAGATCTACGCGGACGAAATAGAAACAACATCCTGTTGACTGATTTCTGCCACAGTTTGATAGAAAACTGCAATTTTAATGCAAAGACTTATACTAAGTAAGTTTCGTTCTTTTTGCACGCACGCTTTTGAGTCATTGTGTTCGCAGATAAATAGACAGACAAATTGAAACACATGTATAATTCTAATTTTTAATTTTTATCCAACTCAGGGACACCAAAGGCGTAGAGAAGCAATTAAAGTCTCGAGGTCGTAACCTTGATGATTACAATACTTCAATTTTTAACATTTCATATACGAGGAAAAAAAGTCTTATAGAAATAGCCAAAATAATCTCTTCCAGTAACGGATTCCCACTCATGTTTTTGCATCATGTATATTTCTAGTGATAACTTCAGACACATTTATCTAACGGATATTGGTTTTTATGCCTCCTTAAAATTACAAATATATATATAATTATTCATTGGTGGGATTCTATCATGTTAATATATCCTTCAAGCTGGCGCGCCTGCGCAAATTTTACGACAAACGGAATTTTTCATACCCTGTTCTCACATTCGGAATCAAAACTGTTTGAAGGTCGTTGCTATACCATCATGCGTCCCCTCTCTTCAGGATTAAATGGGTTTATCGGAGTTTCAAGGTGATTTTATACTATTTTATACTTCTGTCGTAAACTTATGCCGCTCGCCCGCTCGTGTAACTTGATAATTTTTTCATGTCTTAAAGTTTCAGTTTAGTAATTATATATCCAGTGCTCATTACGATGATTTAATATTTCATTTTACATCGTCAAAAGTATTTAATATGCAATAAGCCTGCTAATATTCCACCAAGACGAAGAATTTTAGAGAAACGCCTAGCTCTCGGTCTTATGGAAAAAAGCACCTCACCACTCTAGCGCGAAAAATCTGATCATCGCCATATGGCATTACCATGTCTTTAAGTCTAAATTATACAACATAATCCGAAAAATAAAGTAAACAACAACCAGCATTGAGAAGAAAAGCTTGTGGTTTGTGTTTGAAAGAAGGAAAACGATCTCCAAAATCCATGAAATGCAGTAGGTACAATATATATTATACTTGTAAGCGTCACTCTCGAGCAAAAGTTCAATGTTTCGAATGCAAAAATAATGATTAGAAACTAAGAAGAAAGTCTTTGTTGTAAAATCCTAGTTTGTATTATAATCTTTATTCTGTATTCCTAAATACCTTTTCATAAAATAATATTATTATATCTCATTACTTACTCTGATTTCAGTATAATTTTAGATTTTGCAAATAATATCAAAATTAATTTTCACTCTTGATGAAAAGATTTGCTTTTATGACGTGTGTCTTATTATAGTATTAAGAAATAACTTTCAACTGCCATATTAAAAATGAAGAAAATTATTGTGTCGTAAAAGAACGACTAAAAAAATATAGCATGCCCTCTGGAAGGATATCCTCAGATTGAGAAAGATACACTGAGATAATTTCAAAAGTGCTTGATTCGACCAAAAGATGATTTTAAACATCGAGATTAATCAAAATATTGAATTCGAATTCTTTTAATATTGCCCTTTCATTTTAGATTCTTCTTTTACGAAACAAAAAAAAATTACTCCATCTATTAATGATCACATTAGGGCAGGTCGGAACATATGTTTCAGTTTGACATGTATCTATAATATAAAGCAGGAAATATATGCAACTGTCGGTCTGTCTGTCGGTCACAAGAACTCCTCCTAAATGGTGAAGGTAGCGACATGAAATTTGCACAGTACATTCTAGAGCACATTTTCAGCTCAACGGTGGTATTTTCAACTTTCAGAGTTAGTTAGTTCTTAAGATATTTAATTAAATAACGAAAATTAGCCGCTGTTGAGTCTAATGCTTAGACGTGTTTTGCCAATAACTTCTGAAATATTTACTACACAATAATTATTTTTGCTATTTTAAAGAGCAGAAAATTATCTTTATAATGATAATAATTCCATTGCGATAAAGGTTTTCCCTGATTGTTATTAAGGTTTAAAAAAATATTTTTAACGCAATTTCTAACATTACTTTTTATTCTTATAAAAATAAATTCAAGCCAATTTAGTGTTTCGCGCGCGGGTTTTTGCCAGTGTTAAATTTAATATAAGAAAATATTGTTTTCTTTGATCATGAACAACAAGCCTCCAAAGTAGATTTTTCACTTCCGGTTTCCGGTTGCCTTAGCATCTACAGCTTTTAATACGGTTACACAGTGATCCAATGATGTTAGTGAATTATTCTCTCGATGTTTTGTTAAATGTTCACAAATTTTTAACTGATACTAATGAGAGTGTGCTAAGCCTTCAAGGCTACTTAGTCCGGTTCCTATCGTAGGAAGAGAAAAAAGGGAGGGAAAAAAAGATGTTCTGACGGTCTATCTGTCACGAGAACTCCTCCTAAACAGTGAATAGTCTTGAAATTTGCACATGCCATTCTGGGGTCCGTTCTTAGAATAATTCTACTCTTTCAAACTTTCAAAAATATTACTTCCTAAGATATTTAATCAAATAACGAAAATTAAGCCAATTTTCGGCGTTTTATCTCAGTCTTTCGCCAATAATTTCAGAAAAATATTTTGCACGTAGATTATTTACATACCTTAAAGAGCAGAAAATTATATTTTTAATGATTTCAATTTAAATATTATGCATTCTTTTTCTTAATTTAATAAACATTTCAAATTTATTTCATACACAATTTGTAACAATGCCTTCTATTATTGTAATTAAATTCAAACCATTGATCTTTTTGTCAAATACTTCATTCAAGTATTTTTAACATTGTGAAAGTTATGATAAAAATATTGTTTTCTTTGAATGTTAACAGAAAGGCAGAAATTTTATTTAGCTGTTATTTCATAGCATATACCTCTTTCAATATGTTTGCACCACAACACAATGATGTTAATTACTCTCTTTCCGCGATGCTTCCTTTAATTTTACAAACTTTTTAATGATCATAATGAGTGTCTAAAATCCTTCAAGATTGTTGAACCCACTTCCTGCCGGAGGGAGAGGGCCTAAGGAGAAAAATTAAAAACGTTATGCGGTTTTTTACGGTCAGTGACAATAACACTAAAGAGAAGAGAATTGTAATCACGGTAATGGCAAAAAATACAAGATATGAAAAAGTTTCTGCTGTTGCCGTAGCAGTGAAGGGAAGAGGAACATGAAGTACGAAGGTCTTCGAGATTCTTACCAGGTAGTTCAAATTAAGGAGAGAAAAAGAAGAGCGGTGTTTCACTGCTGGTCCAAAGGATCAGTTGATTAACGAAAATCAACGAAAGACACTTTTCCCTCGAAGAACACTTTTATTAAATTGAAAGTGTTATAAGTACTTGGACTTGAAAATATTTTTATCCCAAGAAACGCCGGGTATATCAGATAGTAAATTTATAAATAAAAAATATTTATGACCCAAACGTTCAGGTTTCTCTATGAAATATAGAAACTGATTGATTAGCTGATGATAAAATTTGAACTTCAGGGACAGAGTATAATGAGCTATAATCTTGGTTCTTTTGATGATTCGTAACATAAAGTGGGTTAATGTTATATTATATCTAATTATTATTTAAATATTCTCTTCTATACATAGTGAAAAGTTAGAAGACGGTTTTCGTAAACTTTTGAGGGCTTTTCGTATGACATCGGTACTCTTACTTTACTAACTTCAATGCAAAAATAGTGGGCTGGCAAAATCTACTTCATGACTGGGAAAACCACGTCAGCAGATTTGCAGTTCAATTAAATTCAGTGATAAAGTGTGTTATTGTCAAAATCTTCACCAATAGATATATTTGCAATGGTTTCAGAATTTGAAAGGATGCCTTGTTAAAACTTGGGAAGTTACTTCGTTACAACTTATAGCACTTTGCTATATGCTTATTGTGGTTAAGGCAAACACGCTGGATCATATATAAATGTGGTTCCTTTTAAATAGAAAATTCACACAAACTCCGACAACATCACATTTTACAAGAGAAGACTGCAGTTAAATCCGTTAATCACCATCTGTTCTAATCATCCAATGTCTAGTTTCTTTGAAAATATCTAATTTCTGTTTTGCTCATATATGTCGAGAAATACAATATCATACCATGCATATTTTACATCAGAGCTAAGCTACACTACTGGCTAAAAGTATTGCAAGATTGGTAAAATGCGAAACATTTGCAGTTAATTTGGAAACAATGGTTCTCAATCAGTTGTAGAGAATCGTGGGACGTACAATCGGGAGAACTCACATTTTACCCTGAAGATTTTGTCACGAAGACATTTAGGGGATCGTCCACAATTGATGAACGAAAATTATTTTCGCTCAACCCCTTATACAGGAAACTGATAATGTTTTGAAACTTTCATCAATAATTTTGCTTCTTGTGTTCATTACTTGCATGCAATTTCATAAAAATATTAAGATTATTCGGGAAGATATAAAGGTTTCTGTAAAACGTTCCAATTTTTTCCCTGTTTTTTGCTTATAACATTTATGCCACATTTTATGAAACTTACAGAATACTTGACAATATATTAGAGAAACAATGTATTAAAATTTGAAGTAAATGCTTTGAATATTTGAGTTAATATTTAAGTTATTAAGAGTATTTGTAGTAAAACAGTGTTTAAACTTGTATCTTCGAACAGCAATATTGAATTTTATGAAATCTGAATAACCTGTGTATCCATCTCAACTTATAAACTAAATATATAATTAAAATTGCAATTCGACGATTAATACTCGAAGATTCAAGTATAAATATATTGTTTTGGGAAAAACCCCTCATCATTTTTCCCCTCTTAGATCAAAACAGAAATTCTGCTGTTTGCAATGCCTTTTTAAAAATCTTAAAGGTATTCAACTGGAATTTTTATATAAGTTGCCATAGATGACTAGCTTTGACGTTATGAAAGAAAATTCATGTTACATTTCGCGCATGAGCAGATAAAAAGTATTTACGACAAATACTCATATATCCTTAAATATTCAAGCTATTAATTCAAATTGTAATATAATGTTTTTCTAACATATTAATGATTATTCTGTAAGTTTCGCAAAATTTGGCTTAAAACTCTGCGTGTTATAAACAAAAATGTTGGATGCAAGCGTTGGCGAACTATAGCAGTTTATGCAAATTCAGTATTGCTGATTGGTGCTGTCGTTTCGTTCGCTTGTATTTAGTTCTCTTCCTCTGCGAAACATTGGTTCAGTTGTGGTATGCTTATGAGTTGTAAGTATGCTCAAGTCCTTATCTGTGTGAATGCCTAAGTGGCGCATCGTATTATCATCATAATGTTTGAAATAAATATGCTTTTATGAAGTGGACTTGTGCATTTCTTTCCCACGCCTTCAAAAACGCATACGAAAAATTTGGGATGCTTTAAATAAATTATTATATATTTCAGAATAATTTTGTTGTTTTCTGAAGATATATGGATGTAATGTGCATAAGAAGCAAAACGATTGATGAAAGTTTCAAAACAACATCAGCTTCTTATGAAATGAAGTGTGCCCACAGCATTTTCGCCTTTATCAATTTGTTTACGGTCCCCTAAATGCCCTCGTGGCAAGATCTTCACCGTAAAATGTGATTACGATTGTACGTCCAGCGATTCTCCACAACTGATTGTGAACCATTACATTCAAATTAATTCCAAATGTTTCTCGTTTTACCAGTCTTGCAATAGTGGCGGCTCGTGTTATGAAATCTCGGGGGTGCTGTAACTTTTAATCCTTCACTGCTCAAGATGCACATTTGTACTGCTTACATTTTGTGTCTTTCATTAACTTCGAGTAGTCTCATATTTAATGAATAAACTTATAACATTTTAACAAATTATTTTTAACATTAATTTTAACAAATTAATTTAAATAAAAAATTTTAAGCTCGAAATTTGTTAAACTTAAATTTTGAGAACTCTTGTATCGCGGAAAATTTCTCATATGTATTTCATCACCATTTATAACTAAAAATTATCGAAAAAAATGCTTTGGATTGCAAAGAGTTTCATTTAAATTTAATTGCTGTAAAAACTTTTTCAATTAAATTTTTATTTATTATAAATTTTCCTTCATTTTCTTACTTATTTTCGAAGTTTTAGCTCGAGAAAAAATTTTTCGCTGTGGTAAAATATTAGAAACTTTGTTTCTAGCTCAATTGGTGCTGCCGAACTCGACAGTTCCCCTTCAGGTTAAAAACGTAATAGAGAAAGGAAGGGAAAGCCTGCGCTATGTATCTACGCATGCGTGCCGGCGGAATTCGGTCCTGGAACGACCCTCAGTTGTCCCTTACTTTAAGTTACTTTCTCCTTCGAGTATCATCTTCGGGTAGTGAAAAATTCAGACAGGGAACTTAGTTTTCTGCCTCCTAGCTTCCTAGAAGCTTATTTGAAGATTAAAATCATTTAATGCAAAATTGCGTCAGATAGTTGATAGATTTAAATATTAAATGCGAAATAAAATAAATTTACACAATCGAAAAAATTGGAGTACTGCAGTACCGCAGTCCATATGCACGAGACGCCCCTGATTGCAATACTTTTAGCCAGTAGAGTACACAGATTCAATGCTTGCCTTTTGGCAATATTTCTTCATGATTTTGATGATCCTGTAGTATTTCACTTTCTGAGGGATTTTGAAGGGCATGAAAATTGTTAGTCTATGAGTAAGGAATTGTTTATTTTAGATAGTTGTCCGCTTAAGCTTCCATTTCTGGTCAAAACCGATCCTTGAGAGAAAAAAAAAATGTTCTCAAAATTATATACATTTTTGTTGCTTCTTTAACAGGATTATTGAAATTAGGGCCGAAGGAGGATCGAAGTAATTTAAAAAAGTGATGATGCGTCAACCTTTACATTATTAATGAAAGATTTAGATACTTAGGATATTAAATTTAAAAGTTTGCACTGAAATATTTTTGAATAGAATCCCTGAAAATTTGATTTTTAAAGTTATTGAAGATTATCATCGCTTTAACATAAAGTTTCGATCACGCGCAATATTTCAAGGCATTATATTAAACCATGGCAAGTGTGTCTATAAACTCGGCTGACTTCTAATTATAGTATAATGTCATCTGGCATATCCTCGTTATTAACCCTTTTGACCTAGATGATCTTTCTAAAGCGACATTCTTGATGGTGGATTTTGAAAAGAAATGAGAAGAATTTTTTACTTTTCTTATTTTCGTTAGTTAAAAAATACTTACTGAGTTGTAAGAAATCGCAGACTAATTTTCAGAAGAAACCAACTTCTTCAATTTTTTTTTTACTTTGTTAAGCAATAAAAGTTTGGGACCAATGAATAATTATGCATCTAATTATGAATGAAAGTAATTTTTGAATGCAAAGCTTTAGGGGTCTATTCTGGTACCCCCGGTTGGGGGGGGAGACGTCACTTTTCCCGTTGTTAAGGTGCGAAAAAGGTCAGGCCCCCAACCCCAACCGTGGGTACCAGAATAGACCCCTTAACTAAATATCGTTCTGCGTGATCATTCTACGGCTCTAGTGCGACTTCATTGCCATCAGATACAAAGAATACTGAGGCCAAACATATTTAAATTCATGAAACTGTTTATAAATTAGCAGTGTTGAGATAATAATAAAATGGTTACATAACTAGACGTCAAGAAATTTGACACTTCCATCAGATAAGATAAAGTATTGTAGAGTTATGCTTACATTTTTATCGCTAAGTAAGTAATTTGTGTTCGATTACGATCAAAAATAAGATCAGGCTGAAATATCGATTCATCTGACAAGAATGTATAAGCTCGAACTGTGAATAGAGCGAAACGAAAGTATAAAGTTAGCAATATTTTGTATTGTATAAAATGAAATAAACGAAATGTAACCTAATATGCAATGTAAGCCATCTTTATATGCACGCATATGATAAAATACCTAAAGGAAACATAAGTTTAAATAATGGAAGTTAAAAGGCTGGAAACCTTTGTCGAAGATTTATTTTCCCATGAGTATAAGCGGCATATTGAAAGAGAAGGTATTCCTATAAAAATTCCTGAAGAATGGAGAATTCGACCATGGAAAGATTTAACTCCGCACTTTTTAGCCACTTTATTTTCTTTCCGTGAAACATTCAGTGGGAGTTTCCAAACAATGTTTTCGAAGATGTCTCCTTCAATGTTTTCGTCAGAAGTCTACTTTTTTGCCTGTGTGAATGCAATGTGCTCCAAATTCCGTCAGAGTAACACCTTTTTTTCATTCATAATGATATGCACATTCCTAACAGAAATGGCATGCTTTCTCTTGAAATTTCCTTGCTGCCGATTCAACAGAATTCTGCCAGAAGTTTCAGTCTGTGTAATCAAGAACAATTTTGATGCAGCTTTTTACACCGATCAAGGATTCAGTGAACTTCAGTCGAGATGTTGCTGCCTGAATAATTTTAAGACTTTAGCTCATGTTTCTACCGATTCTGTTACGCGGTTCATATCCAGTTCATTAGGTGCCGAGTTTTTCAGACAAGAATGTCATGATTTACAAGGTAATGTGTCATGTTGCAGCCTAAATTGGAAAGAGATGTTTCCACCACATGACTTACATTTATGGACAAGTAACGAAGAATGCAAATTGTGTAAGACTTTTTGTTTTAGGAATTTGCCATCTTGTTGGAAGCCTTGGGATGCTTTGGCACATGAAATACAGGAAAAAAGAGAATTCCTTCGAAATTTCATACAATTGGTAGGAACGATTCATGTTTAATGCTTCATTATTCTAGATACTTCCATTTTCTGCATTGTTCAGCATATTATTGTTATATATATTTATTTCTGAAAAATTCAATATGCATTAAGTACTGGAACTTTATCAAAATTGTTTAATATATACTTAAATTTTGCCTATTCTAGGTCATTATCATAATTATTTTATTTATAATGTCACTCTACATATTACAAGATTTAATATCATATTTTATTTATTAAGTGCATTTATCGAAATTACTGTATAGTCTAGATATGTATTATTATTTTATTATTAAAGTTAATGACATGATAGTATCGTTTTATGTCGTTCTAAGCTTGCATCTGATTTCTTGATTTTACTTTTTAATTTTAAAATAAGCAATTTTTTCTTGTCTCCAACACTAATAAATATTTGAATTGTTGGATCATAAACATGGGGCTTACATTTCAGTTGCATGTCAAACAAATTCCGGTTTCATTTCCATGCTTTCTGTGCATGTGGCATATTTCTATCTTAATTTGTTGGAAAATTATTGGTTAGTAATGTTGCTCTAAACTTCTACAATATTTTGTTACATTAGAAACAAAACAAAATACGTAGTCAACCTGTCTGATTTAGTTCTTCATAACTAATGATTTAGAGAGAACCTTCCGATACATATTGGAAAATATAGCGTTATATGTGAGGCTCAGGTGGAAAATAGTCAGATAGTATTATTTAGATAATCAAAATTCAATTCGAGTGTCAATTTTTTTCTTTCATCGGCTACATGAGAACGCTGGCGAGAATTACATCTGATATTGGTCCAAACATTCTAATTTGGATGTATAGTCGTCTTCAGATCACAAAGAGGACCTATGTACTGAAACATTAGTTTTTTAAAAAGTATTCTAATGTATTTTTCCATTAATCCTTTGTGAAAATTGAGGAAATTCTTTCAGTGTAAGCAAGTAATTTTCAATCAAATGGATTCAGATAAAGGAAAAATAACACAAAAATGTCAAAAATAATTAGGATATTTGTTTTTTAAGCAAAACTAAATATAAACATTTTGTATTCGCTAGTTGTTGACTTCTAAAATTTTAATTCGTCTTCGTATGTTATTAATGTTCTAATGTTTGGCAAAAGTAAAGAAAAAATATTTTTCGAAATTTAACTATTTATATTTCGTTCAAACAGTATAAACGATGCAAGGCACAATTTGGAGCAAAAAAAGTAATGCAAAGTATTAAGACTTTCAATTTATTTTCAGACTCAGATAAACATTCTGGAAAAAGTAATCGTTGCGGACAAATCTGATCTGCGGTAATTTTAATTTTGTTCCAAGAAAATTCGGTAAAAAATATTCTCGCTTGTCTGCAAATTATAACTGTTCCAGTTTTAAAGCTATAGGAAGAGTTATATCAGAAAACGATATTACTAGAAGCAAGTGCAGAATCATTATTTTAGCATTTCGTTAGAAGAACAAGTAAATCAGTAAATAGTATTTTTAAGAAAGATTATAGAATTTTATATTAAAAACAATTTATTAACTAAAATCGAAAGAAATCACCTTTCGGTTTACTCTCGCAGAAAATGTTTGTGATAGTTAATTATCACACTCTATCTCCAATAATTAATTATCAAACTCTTCAAAAAAGTTATATATTATTAAATTATTGGATAATTTAAGAATCTATGACTATCCATTAAATTGTTGTAAAGTTCTGTCATTCCTTTAAAATGTTAAATTTACTCAAAACGCAAACGACTTTTTGATGTGTTACCATTCGGTATATCGGAAAAATCTTTCAAACAACAGTAATTACAACATATGGAATGAGCAGTCATGGTGTATAATAAATCTTAACTTGGACCTCTTGAATTAAAGTGAAAAGATGAGGACCCAAATTTTAAATGCTAAGAAGGGACTAGTTACCTCAGAGAAGCATTTACCTCACGTAACTCAAAATACTGCATTTACACTTGAACCGCAGCTTTCATAAAATACGTTGTTCGTTGAAGTAAATCTTTTGAAGTTTTGATTCTTTTGATTATCTTCTGATGAATGCATAAAATACATATTTTAAACATGCACTTAAAATTCGCATCCAGCTTCACGCGAAGCCAGCTGATTTAGTATCTGATGCATGCACATGTTTGCGGTAGGAAGAGGAAAAAAAGAATTATTAATGCACTACAAATGATAGCAGATAAACTTTTCATCGTCGGTCTTTCTTCAAAGGGAGACCTCGTTTGAGTTTCGTCGTGTTAAAAAGTTGTTGTGCTCTCCAACTTTATAATATTTATTACCGCTCAGTTCATTTTAGTTGCACAGTTTTCTAGCTCAGAATTATGTATTCAATCAGTATTTCTTTTTTTCGGGAAGGGGGGGGGATTTGTGAAGTAGGATTCGTCTACTTTTAGTTGCATATACAAAGTTGAATATATTCTCAATTTTTAATCCGGTACCAAATATTTTTGGTTTCAAGATTTAAATGTTTTGTTTATTTTAGTCGCATTTTTTGTTTTAAGTCTTTATGATGAAAGTTTTTACTTTTTCGAAAGCATTTTTAAAAGTTTATATCTAAAATACATGGCGTGTGCCATTTATTATTGGTCTTTTATTTCTCATCGTCTCCTTTTGGAACTTTCTGAGTTTACCGACTTTAAAAGTTTAAGAAAATTTCGGTGTTCCTAAGAAAATGAAATTAACAGGAAGGATATATGCTTCTTATACGCTCTTTCTAAATTGTTCTTTTTTTCATGAAAATATGTTTAACAAGAATATACCTAATTAAATGTAAATTGCACAAAAATTAAAATGCTGCTTTTAAATAGATTATATTATTAGTCTCATTTTTTAATTTTGAATGCCGATTTTCCTTTGATTTGCATAATTCGCAATCTTTTTGTCTAAAATTTAAAACTCTTGATGTAAATAGGGTTAGATGCATAAGAAAGAATTTGTCATTTTTATGCTGAAGTAAAGGCGTTAAGTTCCATTCATAAAAATATTTAGGAAAAGCATGAAAAGTTCAACACTTAGCTTTAAAAACTTATTAAATAATTTCTATGTTTGTTCCAAAGCAAGGCAGAAATTTTCATTTTGCAATACTTTCAAAGATCCATTTGTGGAAAATCATATCATTTATTTTTCTATTAAAGTTTTCTTTTGTTGAGAAAAATTATAAGTTGCTCGCATGTCTTTTGTAACATCTTCAAGAAAGGCGCAGAAATCCTCTGAGAATTACGATGATCTCAAGTTAAGGATTACTGTGCGATAGTTTAATGCATTTGCTAAACAAAATTAAACATATGGTTTAAAATTTTAGATTTTTAAACTTACATTTTTTCCTGTTTCATATAATACAAGGGTTGAGACGAAATTTTAAACTTAGTTTAATATAAGAAGAACTAATAACAACATGTATAATCAACCGAATTAAAACGTTTAAGCCACGAAAAAAGAAATACGTAATTGAAATAGAAATTGTGACATATAAGCAATATTAACAACGTTTCATGCAGCAGATTTCGTAGTTTATCACAGTTTCAAAGTCGGAATCTCATTAAGTCAGTCTTCCAGATTTAGAATTAATTGATGTATTTGAGTGTACAAAACATCAATTTTCCAATATATAGAACTGATTTGAATTTGCTTTGAAGTGGTATTCTTTATTCCGTATCTCAAAGAATTGGCAATCTATTTTGTTTTCAAAATCGTGTTTGAATTGTATGAATTTATCTCATTTTAATTTTTTTAATTAATTGTAAGAGAAATAATCGCAGGCTCTTAAACTTTTTGAATTCATGCAGATACCAGAAATTTAATTCTGTCACAATCTAATAGTCATTAGTACACAACTATTATATTAAACGAACCAATTGGGATAAGTTAGCTATCTTTTTGACGTGAAAATGTCTTTCCGCTCGTTACAGTCATAGTAGGTCGAACTTTCTTGTGTGACAAAATACCGTCAGATTTGAATCGCTAATAACTACAAGACTACTAATGTTGTTGGCCCCACAACGGATAGATCATATCTGTAAGAGTTTGTCGCATAGTATTTGTTTTGCCTGTGACGTCATTGTACCAGTGTAGGCGCATGCGCGTGATTGTTATGAATTAATTGTATGTAAAGTTATAAATAAGTGTAGCGTGGAAACGCGTTTAATTAGGAGGCTGAGTCTGGTGTCATTTTAAAGAGCTTGAGGAGCATTATTAGGAACCAAAGTTAGACCATAAAAATGTTGATCAGAATATAAGTAAAAATCGGTATTAAATTGAAAATTTCAAACTCCGCATGTTTTTTTATTATAACATGTAGAGTTTTCTTTCGAATTGTACGAAACTTACAGAATACTTGACAATACGTAAAAGAAACATCGTATTAAAATTTGAATACAAAAATTTGAATATTACTGGAAATATGAACACTTGTAGTAAATAATGTTTTACTGCTCATATGCGAAATGTAGTTCTATATACTGTCAACAGATGGCTCCATCAAAAGCTACTCTAAATAAAACATAAGAAAGGCGCAGTTCGGGTCCGCGCCGTAGATTTTTCGTGGAAACGTCGGAATAAAATCATAAACAAGTGTTTCGTATTAATATGTATTTTAATTATCAATCTCTTTATTACAATATTCACGCAGAGTAGTATAATGGCTACCACAGACCATTGCTACATGCGATAAACTTGTGATTTATCTATTCTGTAACCATTATACTACTCGGTGTAAATATTGTATTAAAGCGATTGATAATTAAATTACATATTAATACAAAATACTTGTTTTATGATTTTATCCTCATCTATTTCGCTTACAATCGGTGTTTTTATTTTCTTTTGCTCGCCTCAATAGGTCTTCACAATTTTTCAAAATTTTACTAAGAATAGGCTGTGAAATTTTCAACCGCGCCATATTGTTTCGTTGACTCATTTTAGATAAACTTTCATACCTGTCGATAATTTCAATTTTCTCCTTAACACTCAAATCGGTTCATTTTTATCCATTTTGCGTTAATTCAATCGCAGGCAACAGTGCTTCAAACCAGACCTGGCACTATAGCTGTCGTTTAAAACAGTCCACTAGTCCAGACAAAAGAATGTGAACATCCCTACCAGCTAAATGGACGACCTTAAAAGAGAGGTCATAAAAGATAAACCCCGAAATTCTTGGGATGTGTGGGAGAAAGTGACCCCAGATGTTTCCTTACAAGTTTAGGGAGAAATTCTACGAACGTCTGTCGTTAACGCTGGTTGAAAATGAGGGATAGGTCAATTCTCTATTTCAAAACTGACAACATTGAACGAATAATTTTGTGTACATTTGAATACATCGGTTCGGGACTAGAGGTTTTTGATAATATTAAGCGAATGATAACATTAACCTCGATCACATTAAGTGGAGTCTACAGTATCAATACGAAACACTTGTTTTATTATTTTATCCTGACGTTTTCGCGAAAAATCTACGGCGCGGACCCGAACTTCGCCTTTCTTATGTTTTTTTCCTCGGAATTGTATTGCGATTGCCAGTTGATATCTGAAACTTGTTTTATCTGTTTTGAGGTAGTGTAATTGTTGAAACTTGACATTAAAAATATATGAATGGAGCTTCAATAGCTTAAACTGGAAATAGTCACTTCAGCTTCAGTCGTGATCTTTTGTTTGTGAAAGGTGGAGATTAGTATTTGATGTATGTGCGATATAGTTTGCTTTCGTCTATTTAGATTTGTGTATTACCCCAAGGAAGCGAGCAAAAATAATTGATCCTAAATATCAGACTTCTATGACAGGGAGAGACGTCGCTTCTGTGGATGGTGTAGGAAAATCAAGTGCATCAATCATTCTTAGAACATACAAAACATTGGAACATCGTCTCAAAAAATAAATGAGTGTGGAAGAAATCAAAAAACAATTCCACGAATCATTTAAATTCTAATCAGAAATATTAAAAATCATCTAACAAAAAGAAACAGAACCTCAAAGAGATTTTCTAACAAGTAGAATTTTGATGTTAGTTATTCAACTGTGTGTCTTGGGCTTCTCGTAGATGGCCGAAAGGCAAGAAGACCAAACAAACATAATATTTAATTGACAGAATGAAGATAAAATGGTTAATATTGGCAAAAATATAAATAATGGATGACTGCAAAATATAATATTAAGTGCTGAAACTCATTTATTTTTGCAGGGTTACAAATCAAATGGGGAGGCCGCGGTGTCCTAGTGGTAAAGCCTAGGCTTTGGGGCCGGAGGACTCCAGGCTCGAAACCCGATTCCACCGAAGATCCGCCGTGTATGGGGCCTGTTGCACGCTAAATCATACGTAGTGTCCAAACGTCCTCCCTTTGGTGTCCAGTGGAAGTTTGGAGAGGGGGTACCAGCTCAGGTGTCGTCCTCGTAATCTGACCGCGGTTCAAAATTACGAGGTCCGTCCCAAAATAGCCCTCGTGTTTCTCCAAAACGGGACGTTAATATAACTAAACTATAATTCAAATGGTGTTAGACAAAGCAACATTTCACCCTTAAGATATGAAACTTTAAAACACCCTCTGAAATATATGATTTGGAATATTTTCTCTGAACATATGTTTTCGAATCTAAATTTCATAGTTGATCTAGACTTTCATACTGGAAACTACACTTAATTTGCTTGATTGGCCTGGAAAACCAAAAGTCAATCAGAAGCTTAAATCCAATGGAAGACTTGTGTGATATTTTAAGACACGTTTAGTTAAAATGGACTGTACAACGACCCAGATAGCACGCAAGTTTGATTTGGACTTGATATTGCCGTGTCATCGCAAATTTGACGCGTCAAGCTTGAAGCGAACTTGTAGCAAGTTCGCCGTGACAACTAGCGCCACCTCCTTGCAATACAAATTTGCTGCAAGTTTGTAAAACAAGCTTGTTGCAAAGATAGCACAAAGAGACAATTATCATTGTCTCTGTTTTAAGAAACACCCAATTTTTAATAGCATCTCCTTGACCGTCCTGCTTTTTATCAATTCAATAAATCAATGATAATTTGTAAAAATACTAACTTTTTCATAAAAAAAATTTTCAACATTTTCCATCTTTTTACTAAATATAACACTCGCACTTTAAAGAAAACTATATTGCCTTTTTCTTAACGTTGAAATTTTAACGTTTATAAACAAAATTAAGCCGAAAAAACAGTCAATGTTTGTTGAAAAATAATAACTTATACATTTTGTCCCATTATAAAGTAATTACTTTTGAACTCTAATTTCATAATTTATTCTACTAGCAAAACGTAGTTATTAGCGAAAATCGCTTTCTCTTTGACTTCAAACCATATTCTCAACTCAAAAAATTAATAAAATCAAGAAAATAGTTTAAAACGACGAATCGAATCGAACGATGTATTAGCGAAATCTATCTTCTCCTCTCAGAGTTTAACTGGCCGAATGGTTAGCGCGTCTGCTTCGGAACCGGCAGATCGCGAGTTCTATCCCGTGTTGTGTTCTTACTCTGTTTTTGCTATAGTTTGCAATTCAAGCTTGTTGCAAGTTCGTCAATAGTGATTTCGAAGCTTGCGTTAACTTGCTGCAAACTTGTTTCACACTTGCACTCTTGTCTTGTCAAACTTGCTGCAAGCTTGCAGATTTGCAGTGCAAGTTTGCTGCAAACTAAAATTGCTATCTAGGAAAGAAGGCGTGATAACGAATGCTATAAATGTTTCTTTTCATGATGATGAAGTCAAAAGTATATGCACTAATTTATTGAAGTCAATGCCAGAAACAAATTCAAAAGATTATTTCTGCTTCCTGAGAACATGCTTCATGCTAATACAAGTATTTATCAATGTAAATAAAGGCAGGGAATGATATAAAGTCCCTTTTTATCATTGATAAAGATGTTTTTTTTTACTTTGTACCAATTTTGGCCTCGTAAAGTATGTTTGTTCTTAAAAAAGTTGTCATAATTTGACACAATATATTAAATACATAAAATAATTCTGGTTTATTTATCGGAAATTTTGAAAAGTCTGATTCTGTAATTATTTTAAAATACAGTAACGAATCTTCATAAAAATTAAATGCAGTCATTTTTTAAAATTGGTGCTAGGATGATATGAAACTCCTGTACGAACAAAAACACCAATACTGTCAGCATAAGTAGATTGATAAAAAAAGAAAGGTGAAAGTTTTCGTGTTCCTTCTTTCTAGAACATTCCATGAAACTTTTCTATAACTTGCTATGCAAGATTAATTCAGGATATATAAAAAATAAAAAGACTCTAACAAAGTAGTTAGCTCAATATCTAATTTCATACCTTTTGTTAACGTCCGTCAATTATGAAATCAATTATTCCAGAAAAAGAGGGAAAATTATGCTAATTGAGAGGAGTAAATGTAGCTCCAGGGTTGTCGAACAAACTTGTATTGATTCTGAGGCGAAATTCTTTTAATTATGATAATGTATTAACTCAAAGCATTTTCAGTAACATTTTTTTTCATTTATTTAGCTAGATAGTCAGGCTATATAACTCAAGCTTCCTAATCAGATTTTTGCATTTAAAACTAATTAGGCCAATTCAGATATATTCTTTCTAAGTTGATTTTGGTGAATCAATCCATTAAGTCGATTAAGTTTTAATTTCACTAAAATCCACATGTTTTATGCCAGAGATTTCATGCAAACAGAAGAAATATTTCGGACTAAATCAGTTATTCAAGATTTGGTAAATGATTAGCACAGTGAATTCAATGTTTGCAACCCATCAAATAATTTTTTGATCAGCTTATCACAGTAGTTTTAGTGTGGTAATTACCTTAGAATTACAGTCTTTTGGTTCTTCTGATTTATATTTTGATGCTATGAGGTTAAATAAATATGCTTAATACAAACATATTAAGATTGTATTAATATTTACAATAAACTGGAACATTCATAAAATTCAAACTTATATTGAATGAACTACTTACAATTAACAATTTGTATCTTTATAAATATGCATTCCCATCAAAACAAAGTGATCAATCAGCAGATTAAGATTTACAGCTACTCCCAGTTTGAAGCATGACACAAAAATATACTACAATTTTATTAAACTTTGTTGATAAGTACATAAATCTCTGCTGACGAAATTGTTCTCCTTTGATGCTTTTATTTTCAATGATAAGACTCTTTACTTAAGTTCGAGATAAATAATGAGTGCAGGAATACATTTAATACAATAAATTATAATGATAAAAATTATAATAAATTTAGCTATTGTTAATCGTCTTGCTTATGATATTATTAAATGCTTTCTATTATTCTCATATTTATATACAAGTGTTCGGGTAGCATCCAACGAATTGTGCAGAATCAGAATCCTCACTCATACAGCACAGAAATAGTTTATAGAACCAAACCTCTACAATGCATATTTTTCAAGAAGAATGTGATAGAAAAAGATGTCGATATATCCAGTGTAAGAAGATCTTAAATCCAAGCTGGAACAGCGTCACTTATACTTGAAACGCTATTCACATTAACAGCATGGTATAGTCATGAGTAAAAATGACCACCGCGTATTCTTGCTCGCGTCGTGCAATGGCAAACTGCTCACAATCCATCAGCGTCGCAGCGACTTGTCTCCAGAAAAGTAATCCAAATATTTTTCTGTTATAACTTATAATTCGACCCAGCTAAAAAAAACTGCAGAAAATCGGCAGAAAATTTTTTTGTTGAAGTTTTTAAAAGATTTCTGCAGATTTTTTGAAGACAGAAAAAATCTACATTTTTTCTACGATTTAATCTGCAGAAAATCTCCAAAAAATTTACTTATTGTATTTTTCTCTAAATATTCTGCAGATTTTGTAAGACAGCAAAAAGTCTTCATTTTTTCTTCAATTTAATCTGCAAAAAATCTGCAAAAAAATTATTTTTATTTTTTTTCTTTAAATATCCTGTTGATTTTTTAAGACTTCAAAAAAATCTGCATTTTGTCTTCAATTCTTTTTGCAGTTCTTTAGCAGATTTTCACATCATCATTAAACTTGACCAATATCTGTTGATTTCTAATGATCTCTCATACATTCTTTTCTATTCGAAAAGGAAGCTTCAACATAATAAAGCATAGACAAAAATCTTTAAGTCTACAAATATGGTCTTTACACTGCTGCCATGGGAACAAGAATTGTAGTTTCTCTCTCGATATTCTTGAAAGCAAATTACTCCCATTCTGCAGTTGTCAATCTACAAATATTTGAATATCTAGGAATTCTACTGTCGTTATTCTGAAGTCCATGCTAAGAAATTGGTTTGTATTCTTTAGGAGTTACGTTGTCAGATACAATAAGAATAAAATGGTTTCTGTTCATGGAATGATGAAGTTCCTATACTTTCTACAATTCAGTTATCAGATCCTGTTACTTCCAATAAGGCAATATAAATGAGAGCGAATGGTCTTTTCATCTCACACTTTCATTTTCTTTTGCTCGGATAAAGATTTCAGAGGTTGTATAATAGCATATTTCATTCAAAATTTTAAAGTTTTTAATGCAAATTTGCATTTTTGCAAATCACATATCAAATTAAATTTTTGCAATCGTATAAATGATTAAAGGAAGCTGTATAGTAAACGTGGGTTTCAGTAAAAATTTCAATGCAGCTTTAGAAATTGCTTTCAAAAGATATATGTAGTTAAATATTTTACAAACAATTAAACCTCAAATAACGTTTTCAGTATATATACCTATTTAACCAATAATTAAAATTAAATATAAATATAATGTTACCTAATTAATATTCATACAATGAAATATATAAAGATAATTAGATTATAAACTATTACTATGAAAAAGACAGCCCAAAATTGGAATCCATATATACAATTTAAGATTAGCATATTTTTTCGAATATCTCCCGAAACTCTTCATGGATTTTCTTAGAATTTCGAATATGTCAGTTTTAGGCTTGAACTCGCATTTTATAGTGAAGATTCGATCATGAGTATTTAGGGGACCGACCAGAAAGTAATGAAGACAAAAAAAAAATTCGACTCACCCCGTTTCCAAGACAGCTGATAACGATATGAAACTTTCCAATGGTTATATTTGATGTGCATAATATTTACATGCATCTTCGTAAACATAGCACAAATATTTGGGAAAATATAAAGGTTACTTTAAAAAATCCAAAATTTTTCTAAAGTTTGTTGCTTATAACTCGCTGAGTTTTCAACCAAAATGTATGAAACTTACAGAATACGTGACAATATGTTAGAGAAGCATTGCATGAAAATTTGAATTAAAAAATTTGAATATTACAGCAAATACGAGCATTTCAAGTAAATAATTTTTTACTGCGCATGTGCGAAACGATCGTAATTATTTTTATTTTCATTACTTCTGAGCCAGATATATAGGGCTACTTCTATAAAAATTCCACTTTAATACCATTAGTATTCAAAAAGATGACGGCATTGCAACTTGGTGAATTTAAGTTCACTCTAAGAGAAGCTAAATGATGAGAGTTCTTGCATCAACTGATATTTTTTAAACATAACATGACACCACAGCATACCCCTGAACTCGGAGCGTACACGGCTTCCTTGCGGTTGGATAGTATGTGTTGGTATGTGTAAACCTTTATTAAAAAGCATAAGCAAAGCAAAAAAAATACATCGAGAGATATAAAAAAACACATAAAAGGGAACTTAACTGTACATAAACAAAGAAGAATAAAATAATAAAATGGATGCAAATGAAAATTAATACACTTCTGTAATTATATTATGAATTGTTTTATAATCAGATACTTGTTATTTAATTATGAGACATATAAACAGGGACAAAGAAATAACAATGAAAGGCTAGGTTTCAATAAGATTAATAACTTATTGATTGATATACTGATATGCCCGATACTAAAACAATTATATACAGTCAAACTTTTAATATATATTTTTATTTTCTTAAATATTATATTTAGGATTGTTTCAATTACTTGTTGAAAAATACTGGTATATTCGATACTGGGACAATAATATACAAAACAACTTTTAATATTATTTAATTTTACTAATATTATATTTAGGATTGTTTTATAATTAGAAACTTGTTATTTTACTATAATACACATAAACAGTCATAAACACAAAACATTAATAGGCTAGTTTTCAATATGGTTAATTACTTGTTGATGAGTACTAATATGCTAAAAACAGAGACTAGTATATATAGCAAAAATTTAATATTGCAAAATTATTTAATTTTAATTATAAACAAAAAGGGATTCGTAAAAATGCAACGTTAGAAAAGTGTATGTTTAATTTGCAATCTATGATTTATTAAATAAATGCTATTAAAATGCAGTTATATATGAAAGGAATTTTTTGGAAGAGTAGGAAGAGTTTTTTTATTATTATTTTTATCATTAAATTCATAAGAAAATCATATGACTAGCCATTATGAACAAAAAGTGAGAATATGAAATAGGAGCTGCTATTAACTGTTTCTTTTATTGAAAAACTCATAAGTTAATCAATGTTTTATTAGTAGTCTCTTCACTTCCGAAATCTAGCCAGTTCCTTCTGAAAGCATGGGCAATTAAAGTCTTTTGCAGAGTGAAAGATTGCTGGATCTCAACTATTGAAGGACTTTTTTAATATAACAGTTTACACAAAGATGGTAATTAGTGGCACATTCTTTAGATTGGTGGTGTCCGGCACAATTAGCACATGAAGTGATGTTGTATCTGCTGTCTTTCGTTGTATGAATCCTGAACAGTAATATTGAATCTTCGAACAGTAATATTGCATTTTATGAAAGTTGAATATCCTGAATACTCATGTATACTTATAAGTTAAGTACATAATTTAAATTACAGTTCGACGACTACTATTCGGAGATTCAAGTTTTAAAAAAGATCAGTTTGTGAAAGAACCCTCATCCTTTAGCTTCTCTTAGAGTGTACCGAAATTCATCAAGTTGCAATGCCGATATCTTTCTGAAAACTAACGGTATTGAACTGGAATTTTTATATAAGTTGCATTATATATCGGGCTCTTATGTCATTAAAATAAAATTATGCTAAATTTCGCACATGCGGAGTAAAAAATCATTTACTAAAAATATTCATATTTCCTTTAATATCTGAAGATAGTTACTTCAAATTTTAATGCAATTCTTCTCTAGCATATTGTCACGTTTTCTGTAAGTTTTATAGAATTTGGTTTATAATTCTGCAAGTCATAAACAAAAAACATGCGGAAAAATTTAGGACTTTTTAAAAAAAAACTTTATATCTTCCCAAATATTTGTGCTATATTTACGAAAAAGCAAGTAAATATTATGCACTTCAAACATAACCATTGATGAAAGTTTTATCTCGTTATAAGCTTACTTTGAAATGGGATGAGTCGAAATGTTTTTGTCTGCATTACTTTCTGGTCGGTCCCCTAAATACTCTCGTGATCGAATCTTCACTGTAATATGGGAGTTCAAGCCTAATATTTACATGTTTGAAATTCTAAGAAAATCTATGCCGATTTTCGGGAGGTATTCGAAAAAATATGCAAATTTTAAAGTGTCCACATTATATTGGAAACCCACTATATATATATAATATGGTGCCAGAAAAAAAGGGGATAAATCATTAGTTTTCTTAAATATTGCACCTAGACATGCACTTCTAATTACAAAATTTTATCAAATAAAGTGGAAATTTGTATGAAAACACTTTGGTTTTACACACACACACACACACACTGCAGAATAGTAATAAAAGGTTTTTAAAAAATAAATTTTCCTGGTGGCTTTTTGTCAATATTTAAAGTTCAATGGAATATTTACCACTGTATTCACCGATGTCAGAATCTTCAAGAATATTCTGGATTTCAATCGCCAAGGAATAATACTATTCAAATGATTATATATACATATTTATATGAGCGAAAACATTTCATTATAATACATATACTTCTTTTGTTAAAGACTGGAAAATTTAGAAAGTTAATTAAATATGGGTTTGTCATTTGGGTACCTATGAATTCAGGCGCTCATGAATTTAAAAATATGCCTTTAAATATTATTTATCGGTCATATCAAAAATGTCTAATTTAAGAATGATAATTTCATTAACATTAATTGTGTGACGACTGGTTTATTTTGCACCACTTTTGTGAAAGAAAAACTTGAATATTTAAATATTTATAGGTTTACCAATTGCAGATTGGGAGAAATTAGCTTGCAAGATCATTGGAGGAGGAAAAATTATTCTCCTTACCATGTTAATCATTTAAAAATCGTCTTTTGAGAATTGCTGATTTTTTCCAACTCCTGATTATGCTGAACTTTTACGTCCAAAGAGGAAGAAATGCTAAAGAAATATGTATATAAGAGAAATTTGTTATTTTAGGAATGTCAAAAATATGTTTTATGTAAGAATTTTCTCCCTTGAGTTATATAAAAACTTTAAAAAGTAATGGATTTTAAGAAAGAAAAAATTAGTAACAGGCAATAGTAAAATTATTAGCATGCAATATATTTTTAATAATTATATGCTTATATGTTTCACCTCCTAGTTTCAAATTACAACTAAGAGAAATGACAAAAAATGATGAAACAACTAACTAGGGATTTCACCCCAGTAATTCTTTAAAAATTATTCCATGGAACTCGAAATTTTGTCTGTGTTCAACTATCACACACTATTTCAGAAATTACTCTTTCTTAGATTCCTTGCTCACTCCGTGAAATTTCTTTCATTTGCATAAATATGCCATCCCAAAAGATACAGTATAAAAGAAATAAAAGCTAAACTGACTTGTATGAATTAATTTGCCATAAAAATCTGAATGACTGAATCGAAAGTGACCTAATGAATTTTAAACGAGAACATTTTATTAAACAGTTTGAATTCAAACCCTATAACTCTTAGCTTATTCAAATGACAAAAAAATACGTTACAGGAAAAGATTTAACTAAATCTTTGCTAATTAAAAGGATTTAGCCTGAAAATAACTAGAAGTTTATTTGAAACCTCTGGAACACTATTCATTCTTCCCAATTAGCATAAATATCCGTTTTTTTGCGGAATAATTTATTTGAAAATCGACGAACATAAACGGAAGGGATGATGTTAGAAACTAAACAGGCTAATTATTTTGTCCTAAACGTTTTATTTCTTCTTCCTCTGAATTAATTTTCTATCCTAAGCGGCAGATAAGTTTTTATGAATAAGTATTAGAAATAATAAACTAGACAAATTTTTCTTTACTTCTATTATCGATCGACAGTTCGGGTTATATTGATGATTTCGTCTAAAGAGGAGTTGTATAACAGATTACAGATAGAAGACATTCAAAAAATGGCTGCGAATACTTTTAAAAGTAGTAATATACTACTTGGCTGAAATGAAACGACGCGAAATAGGAAGATTTCAAAAAGACTTAAAGTTTTCCTCTACATTTTCTTGTTATTTCAAACAATTCATGTAATTTTCTTTGGGTCACATTACTTCTCAAAATTTAGCGAATTTGTAGATTTTCTAAAAAATCAACGAACATATTTTAGTGGTATGTACAAATGATATACAATTAAGTAATAAAAACCTAATATTGTCAATTTAAACATTTTTGATGCTTATAATGTCTCATCAGGAAAGGAATCAATATCCAGGCCTCGTTGCAAAATGGAGTGCAGAATTAATCTAATATGTGGTATGGTCCCGACATATTCATACAGCTCTTACAGAGCGATTTCATAAAGAAATGATTAGTCTCTGTGACAATCGGCTCTCTCCTACCGAAATAAAATTTTCAGATAGTAAAACATAAAATGAGTCTAATGTAGGGTATTGTATCGAAAAGCTTATACAGCTCTCGCAGTCCAATATCATGCGGAAATGATAAGTCGGTGTGACAGTTGGTTTTCTCCTACAGAAATGAAATTTTCGGATAGAGGAACAAAAAATGAGTCTAATATGGGGTGTAGTCACGACATACTCATGCATCTCTCACAGTGCAATATCATACAGAAATGATAAGTATCTGTGACAGTCGGAGTCCTACAGAGATAAAATTTCTGGATAGTGAATGGTTCTCGGAAGGGAATGACGAACCACAAATGTCTTCCTAAGAGCATCCTAGGTATAAGAGACTTTTAGTTGAGTTTAGTTATATTAATGCCCCGTTTTGAAGCAACACGAGGGCTATAGACTTTTAGTTTAAGCAGTGTAGTTTTCTAAAGCGTCTGATTAGATAACGCGATTCTGTTTTTGGAACGTGTTGTCATATTGATTCAACTAAGACCCCATAGAAGACTTGAGATATTATCGGACTACCGGTCATTTTCGTATCGAATAATACCGCCTATGAAAGACTGAATTTTATATTACAAGTGTAAAAAGGCAATAATTCGAAGCATGAAATGTGCTCGGGCTATACCGTTAAAGGGTTACATCTAAAATTCTTGCAGGAGAATGTTCTGATGTTAAGAAAGACTTCGTCATTGTAGCATGTAGCAGTCATTGAGTTTTTGTCAACGTCTGAAGAGTGGTTCAGCAATCTAACACGACGGTTCCAAAAATATGACACCTTTGCTGCCATAGCGGTCCTTTTTTGTTTGATGGAGGAAAGGTTCGGATCCCAGGTTTCCTCGAGATGAAAGTAAGTCGAGAACCATAGTCTAGATTGAAATATCTGTAAATGTTACGATATTCCGTTAGTGTTATGCTATATAGTTTCGTGCAATTAAATTTTATTACTAACAGATATTAAGCCACATAAAGTGTTGTCCTTTCCATCAAAGCAGTTCGAATAGCAAAAGTTATTTTGAGGCCAAACAGGGTTATGAATTGGTGGGATAAATTTGCTAATTTAATTTTTCACCGAGTGAGTAAAAGAATTTCATTCTTAATTTTATTCAATGAATTTCTTTCAATAACTCACTCGGTGAAAAATTAATTGAGAAATTTATTCCAATAATTCATAAGGCTGTTCGGTATCGAAAAATTTTTTGCCATTCGAACTGCTTTACTGTTGAGCAAGATTTATATATTCTTTCAAAGAACTAATTTGTTTTAAAATGCATCTCTTTTCTCTAACTGAAATACATTTTTTAAATATTTCACACATTTATAAATAAATTTTATACTAAAATATCAGGTTTCAGAATTTGACTTATATTCGATTCCTCAATATGCGATTCCTTGTAGCCGATGTCGGTAAATAATGAGTTTGAGCATCCGTAAAATGAATCCACAGAAAAAATTTTAAAAAATTGGAAGTATTTTCACATATTTTTTTAAACTTACATAAAGTCATAGAAAGAAGAGGTTTCTTTTCTGTATTTTGATAAGAGACGGGATCCTAGTTATGATGTAATTGAGAATGTTTGAAAATATTTAAATAATGTAGGATAATAATAAAAAAAGTTAATTTGCTTCAAAAATTTAAAAATTAATTCTACAAATGGAATATTTGAGAAATATTTTGAATGTTTTCATGCTTTAGGTGTCATGTTTCAATACAATCTGAGTGTGAAAAATATGAAGAGAAAATATTTTATAAATTATATTCAATAAGACTAATTGAATATTCTGATGGAATTTCTTTATGATGCATGACCGCTAAAGATCGTTCAAAGAAATACCGCTAAAAGAACAATGTAAAAAATAATTAAAGCACATTTTGATTTCAAAACAATTAAAATGCAATCACTAGCAATGCAAGTTGGTATAATTAGTAAAAAAGAACGCGATTAAGTTCAATAAAATAACAATAGTACTTAAATTAAAAGTAAAAGAAAATTTTTACCTTCGATTATTATTAACCCCTTAATATATAATGACGTCTCTGACACGTACATCGAATTACATAATTTTTGCTATTTAAATCCGGATTTAAGTGAACGTCACAATTAATTTTAAATACAAAAATCACCTGGATACACTTAAATGTCTCAAATATCCTTTATCATCTTAAATAGATTAAAATAATAAAAAATATCCTAAATGGTTGATGGCATCTAATTAAGAGGTTAAATAAAATCGTACGGCAACGGGTTAAGTAAACAGCTGGTAAAAATCTATTGAGAAACAAGATAATATATATGATCTGAAGTAAAATAGTTCATTACTGTCTAGATCAGTCAAATACACGAAACTAAATCAGTGAAAAGAGAACTTAGGAGGTTTCCTGTATGTACAATTTCGAATTTATAATGAAAATAAAACCAAAATAAAAATAATTCTTAGGAATTGACGCTGTTATATTGTATTTGATTTTCTGAGAAGAAAACTTCCTTGACAATATTTTCAATACTTCTCAATAATACAGCTTCAAGAATAAAATCAAAAGAGTCTAATCTTTTTAGAAGCAGTATTCCTAAAAAAAATCGACTTGCTCTGCGAGTAAAATAGATATTAATGTTGGGAAACAATTTTCCGCTCTACTGATGAGATACAATGTCTTTTCCACTCAAAAACGTGATATATTTCTGTCCGACGGTAACGGAAACAACAAAAGGAGAGAAATATTGATTTTTCTTAACTTTTTGGCATGACCCTTTTCGTAACTGAACTGTTTGAATCTACTGGCTCGAAATGACACTGATAAGCGCCTCTACAGAAGCTGTTTCCTTTCCTGTCTTTTATTTCAATGTATCTCGAATGTTTATTCTTTTCAATAAACCTAACTCCATTCTTTAGTAATAGGAGGCTCGAAAGTGCTGTAGAGGAAGAAAAAGAGTAAACGAAACTTAAAGTAGGCTGTGAATTGTCAGTTATTAATGATCTGAAGAGCTTGAATTTATTTTTATCAACCTGTTAGGTTATAAAATCTTCTGTTATAGAACATTTATGGGATATAAAAGTTCTGCAGGACATCATCTTTATTCTTTTCCGAGTAGAATTGAATTGTTATTTGGACGATAGAAACGAATGAATCTCAAAACTTTCTTCTTCTTTACTGTTTTCTAAACCAAACTTTTATATGCGATTCACTATACGAGTGGTTTACTTACTGATTATCGTTCTTTTTGTTAGCAAAATATGATCGTCTGTTATGATAGCACACGTTTTATGCAAGTTGGATTGTGTTTTGATTTCTTAGCGTTTGTTTCCTTCTTCAAGTTACTGATTCAATTGCTTTTAAACTGTTTTGTAGTCTTCGAGACTTTTACTAATGTCAGTTGGAGATACACACAACTGAGTTATTTATTTTGCATTTTAATCTAATGCACACGCTTTTTTGTTAAAATTCAGATTATTTACATTATAATAAAAATAAATTATAATGATAGATATCAGTTGATGGTGATTATAAAAAGAAGGGGCACACTTTAGAAGGCAAATTGAAAGAGGAAAAAGACAGTATTTTCTTTACTTTGATAATTGAAATAAATGGTCTTCAATCTTCACAAACAAGATATAAAAATGTATTTTTGTTCTTTAATTGAAAACTAACATCAAGAATTACTCTTTTAAGAATTTTGAGAGTCGACTGCATTTACATAAATAAAAACTGTGTAGAGCATTTTCTCTCCATTTATGACTCGATAAGCTAGAACGATAAATGATGGGATTGGTATGCATCACCACCTATTAAAAGTTGACCACATATTAAATCCCCTTATATCGCGCAGTTTGGCCAAACAAGGCTCTTCTTTCTAAAACGTTAATCAAACCAAACCAATTCCCTTTTATATTTAGATTGTTACCATTTTTCGAATTTAAAAAAGTTATATTATTTTACTTTTTACTATTTTGATGTTAATCGAGCCTACCGCGTTCGAGAATCCTGAGACAGACATATCAAAGTTTAAAAAATAACACTTAGTATGCAAAATTTGTATTAAAAAATTCATCTTTTTTTACCATGGACACATTTTTAAACTAGATTTTATTTTGAAACATATTATAAACACTTTATTTGTTAATATTTTTAAAATTGAATTATTCGTTTAAACAAAACTCTATACATTCAATACATTGTGTTAGTGATATCCAGTGTGACAAAATGTTTACCACTTTGTCAATAAAGTGTGTTAGGTATATCCTTTAAATAATAATTTAAAATATATATTATTGGTTGGTTTGAGTAATTGAAATATTATAATTGTTTGACAAATTGATATGCGTTGAAGAATTTAGTGTGAGAAATCCAAGTATAAATAACATTTTTATTGTTCATGCTTTTAACATAAAGTAAAAATATTGTTGCACTCCGACTCACTAGCACACTGTAAATCCAAAGTGGTACTAATCAATATAAAAATTTGTTTGACTAACTTACATTTATTCTCGGGGAATTTTTGTAAAATTGTAATTTTTTTATCAGTTAACCTTAATTTTTTATATTAACGGTGTAACTAATTTAATATTTGTAAATATAAGTCAGTATTTTGAAATTATCGCTATGAAAGTTATATACTCACATTAATGATATCCTTTTCTAAGTTGTTTTTCAACAGTTTTGAAAATAAAATTTAAAAAAAAATACTTATTTACGCAACAGATGTAAAAACATCTCACATCTGAAAAATAAACAAAGGATAAGAAAGGACCTTATAAAAGTTCGAAAAGCATTGTTCTGTCAAAGCGAAGCATATTGTCTGTTTCGCTGTAATCAGAAAGCAAAACAGAAGTAATCTGTCTTAATCCCTCCCGGAATTTTTTTTTTCTCCTTAATTAATTTTCCTTGCATCATTTTTTTCTTCTCCCGCTATGAGAGATGGGAGAAAGTCTTTGTTTCGATAATTCTAGCGGCTTCCTGAGTTTGTAATCACAAAAACGTGCTTCTGAGAACCCTTTGTTAGAACTCTATCTTCAAGAAAAAGTCCTTCAATTCTTTAAGAAATGTCCTCCAATCAATAGATTTCCATCTTACTTCAGATATGCGTATAGTTGATAAAAAAAACCATAATGTGTAAGTGGATCAATAATGACCTTTCTATATGTTTATTTCAGCACAAAGATAATGCAAAATATTATGTAATAACGTAAATTATCGTGGAGCATAACCTATACAAATTAGAGAGAAACATAACGATCTCAATGATAAACATATTGGAATGGTTTCGCATTCGATACAAAAGCTTGCTGACTCGCACTGGCCAGCAAATTTTGATAAAGTGTTACAAATGAAATCATTAACTCTTAAAAACCTGATTTTTTAAAAATTGGTTATACCGCTTAAGGACTTATCTCGAGTTAACTTGTCCTAAATACCGTAGGTTACAAAATAACTCGGTCCCTAAGCAGTTGAAAAGCGGTTTAATTTCTGGAAAAAAATGGGAAAATACTTTTAAAATTCCTATTTGTTTTTAAATATGGTTCATGGCTAAAAAACACTTTGTTACCGGCTGACAACAATAGGCTTTGTTTTATAAAATATTTCTTTGATAAAAGTTTGTAATATTAAACACATATGACTTTTAATAACTAATTTCCTTCAACCTTGTATAATAAAATACGGTATTCTCAAGCGCAGAAACAAAATTAAAAAGATGCAATTTTAAGTGGAAAATCATCAATTTAATTTTTAATTTTTTTATCAGCACTCAGACTGCCATCTATATTTTGTAAATTGATTTAATAAAATTTTCAATATGTATATATTAGAAACAACAGGCATTAGAGCTTCAGACTTATTCTGAAGATTTTAGAAGACAAAATTGGATATTTTGCTTAAAGGCAACACTGGGCATTTAAGGGTTAACATCATTATTAAACTTACTGGAAGAACCTATGATCTTTAAGCCCAAGTGTTTACTATATTACCTAAAACAAGCCTAAATATTAATTTTTAAATGTATAATAAACTTAATTGCTATCCCGTAGATCTATACCCCAAAACTTATTTTGCGACTTATTATTAAGTTATAAACCTAAAATAAATCCCGTTCAAGGTGGAAAGTATAAATAGTATATTTTCGATGAAAAAACATATTTCAAGGGTCTCTATTCTGTTTCGCCTTGCTATTTAAAAAGTCATAAAACTTACACAAGAAGATATTAGAGAAAACAATAAAATAAATATTAAAGTAAAATATAATTACAACTTAATTCATTTTACTCAGATTAATTTTTAATTATTTTTCAAAGATTTATCTTCGTGGGCATTATAAAAAATGAAGTTTTCAACACAAAATTAATTTTTCTTCCCTAATTTTATCCACGCACGGCGTTAGTATAGTCCCAAGTATTAAAGCGGAATATTCGAACCTTTAAATATGTTACTAATACAAGAACTGATTTAGATTGTAATCAAGCTTATACGACAAAAATATGCCATTCAATTACGCAAAATAAAATTTTAATCAACAGATTATTTATTATTTTAATAATTAGTCACAAGACAATACCATTTAATTCATAAGCATATATATTTTGTTCTGTATTTAGAATACTATCTGCTGTAGAGACCTGGTAGGCAGAGTTTACATTTTCGGCATTATTATAGTCAATTGAATATGAACATTATATAGTATATAATATATAATTCAACTGAAAAATGATCTATAATTAGAAGATCTATCCGCAAACTCATTTCATCGAATATGAACATTAATAGTATATAATAAATAATTCAACTGAAAAATGGTCTAAAATTAGAAGATCTATCCGCAAACTCATTTCATTGTTAAAAAATGATAATGCACTGGAACCCCGGAAATCTGAACTCCGGTAATCCGAAATTCCGGATAATCCGAATACCTTTTTTCAATTTTCTGAAACATTTTTACTGAAAAAATGAAGGAAAAATAACAATTATGAATCAGAAACAAAGCTAATGTTTATTCTTAACTTAAAAGAAGTATTCGAATTGTTTTTTAAGAATGAACACAGCACCTTAATTAGCAGAAACAAACTCAGATATCTTCTTTTTACCCTTACCTTGTTCGCCACTGTACCGTGCGAATCGCTGCGTGCTCTTTCCGTGCGCCTTCACAGAGCACCCAGAGTCAATGCTCTACTGCATTTCCGGGATAATCCGAATTCCCCGGAATCCAGACAGAGGACTGTCCCAATTAGTTCGGATTCCCGGGTTCTACTGTATAGCAAATTAAGTCTTTTTAAAATTTCCTATAGTTTTTTTTCTCTTGTTTTCCATTGCAAAATTTTCACTGTGTGTTGAAAAAAATAGTTTAGCCACTTTAGCTTTTATTTTATCGCTCTACTGTTATACCTCAGGCTCTCTTAAAGAAATACTTGTATTCTGGAAAACTCTTTTAACTGAATAAGAACTTCATATAAAACCTTGTAAACCGTGGAGAAAACCGAAGGACAATCTTGAATTGAGTAAGTCCAAGGACGGATCTAGGAATCCGTTAAAGGGGAGGGATACTCCTGAAAAAATTTTTTCTGTGTTTTTAAATCTTAAAAATTAAGAATTACTCATTAAATTAATCATTAATTTCAAATTTAATAAATTTTGTTAATTAAATTTTTAGTAAATAAATTTCCATTAATTTATTTTTCATTAATTAAATTTTTATTTATTAAATGTTCAATAATTAAATTTTTATTTATTAAAAATTTATTAATTAAATGTTCACTAATTAAATTTCTATTAATTACATTTTATTAAGTAAACTTATTTAATTGATTAAATTTTGCTTGGTTAAATTTTAATTAAAATTTAACTGATTAAATTTAAATTTAATTTAATTTATTAAAAATATAGAATGGCGTATCTAGGAATCCTTGATGGATATTGTGAAAAAAACTATTTTTCATATCTTTAACTTTAAAAAAATGTTATACAATCAACTAAAATTGCTTCATTTTATTTTTTCACTCAAAAAATTTTGTCTTCTTTACAAGATTGTCAATTAGTCGTGGCCAATCTCCTTGACTTTTTTCTACAAAATATGTCGATCTATCCATATTTTCCCATTTTGCCCCCCATATTTTGAATTCTGATTTTAATTAAAACTCCGAACTTTAAAAATACGTGTTGTACTTTAAAGTTGCATGAATATCATTGTCGTTAATTGCATTCTTCAATGGTATAAGGCCTTCCAGATATAAAATCCCATAAAATCCTGTGTTAAACCTTAACTCAAGTTTCGAAATAAAATATTCAACTATAAATATAAATATCACTCGCCTTAAATATTCCTCAGTATTGCTTGAAGAAACATTTTCTCTAGTTATTTGCATGCCACATGTTCTTACACGTGTGTCCGAAAGTTACTAAAATTCGTAAAATGCAAAAATATTAGAGTAAATTTGGGTACAATGGTTCAATATTAGTTGTAGAGAGTTATGAGGCGCACAATCGTAGGAACTCGCATTTTACAGTGAAGATACGATCACGAGAGCTTCTAGGAGAAGATCCAGGTAGTGAAAATGATTTGGGCTCACACCATTGCACAGAAAGTTGATAATGATTTCTGACTTTCGTCAATGCTTTTATTTGCTGAGCGCAATTCTTACATAAATTTTCGTAAAAATTGCACCTATATTCAGAAGATAAAATATTTCTTAAAGAAATCCCCCCCCCCGAGTTTTTACGTATGTTTTATGTTTGTAACATTTAGAGTTTTCAACCACATTATACAAATAGAATACGTGATAATATATTAGCGGAACATTATATTAAAATTAACAGTAGATACTTTGAATATTCTAGGAAATATGAGTATTTGTTGTAAATCATTTATAACTGCATATGAGCAAAACATAGTACAAATTTCTTTTATAATTTCGAAACCACATTATACAGGGCAGCTAATTTAAAATTTCCTACTGAATACCGTAACTATTCAGAAAGACAACGGAATTGCAGAGAGCTGAAATTCAGTGGCTCTCTAAGAGAAACAAAATTATTAGGGTTTTCCCTCAAATTTATACCGCTAAACCTGTTTACTTTGAACAGATTTTTGACTTCAGAAAGAATTTCGAGATTTTTTACATTTATTTAACCAAAAGAAAAGATTTTCCGATTTTTATCTCTTTGAGTGATTATTATAGAAACGTTTTGCAACAAAATTTGATCATACAGTAATTTAAAAATAAATTAAATTTTTTCGAACTTTTGGTGTTACTTAATTGGTGTGGTTTCCTTGCGCCGTTTTTTTTCCGGTATATTTCAATAGCAAACTGATTCTGTGCAATGTTAGGTACATTTATTGAAAACATGGGTGTAAATACACAAAAAATTCATTTTATAAATACCTGATCATAATCAACCGTTTTACGCCTTTTATTCAGTCAAATCAGGATGGCGTTTTAGAAATCCTTTCATCCAATTATTGCCGGGTGTGTTATTAATATATCTATCTAATATCACAACTTTTTAGTATTATAAGCATTTATTATCATTTTAAGATCTATACTATTGAGAGAAAAACCACGGTCACTGAACTGGCCTACACATATTACAACGGTCTTTTCCTTCTCATAGGAGAAAACCAGGGGATTATCAGGTTTCCTTAGATGAAATTTTCTTTCTTTTGTGGAAAACAGTTCGCTTAGGGTAACAAAAAGGTGTTTACATCTTTAAAAGTACAAGTTTTAAAGAACTTGTGAAATGGCATTAAAAGAAGTTTTGAGGGTCTCTGGAGAGAAATCCATATAATTACAACTTCTTAATTTCCTTTTATACACCCTGGGCATACATGAAGCCAAAGCAAGAATTATTATTCTTATTCTTTAATACAAAATAAATTTTTAAAAAACAAATGGGGTTGCTTTGTACCACAAATTTCCATGGTGCAAAGAAACTCTCTTTTTCGGTGCAAAGCATTTCCCATGTCAGAAAAAAAGATGATTACAACTCAACTAACAAATATAATTGTCATAAAAGCAACAGAATGCAATATAGGTTTATTGTCTTTCACATTTAAATGAACTTGCCTTCAGAAATGTTCTATTTTTATCATCAGAGACAGATTTTTCAGCACTAAAATATTCGCTGAAAAACTGGCTCAATTTGTTTTCCTTTTGTAATCTCTTGAATGATTGTTATATACATTTAAGTAATGAAATACACTAATAAATGTGGCTAAAGTTGCGAAGAAAATCTCAATCTCATACCCCTAATCAGGTGTCTATTTCAATTTTCAACAAAAATTTTATACCGGTGCAAAGTTATCCCTCTTTTACGGTATCTTTTAAGCTTGAATCTTCGCATGGGTTTCAACATATTTCTAACCTTTATACAATCCAATATAACTATTCGAAAATTAAATTTAAAATATATCAAGTTATTTCCATTAAAGAAAATTTCCTTTCCTCATTGAAAACTGCATCAGCAATCGTTGTTTTAAAATTACCGCCATATAGTTATGTATTAGTGCTGTACTAGTAATCAGTACTTGCCTGTATGCAAGTACTGCATACTAATACAGAGTTCTTAAATAAAAAAAATGCAAGGTAAATGCAAAGATGAATAAGTGACTGCCCCCAAACAACCCGCAACAAACCACTTGCCACTTGAATTATAGCTAGCCACTAGCTGAAAAAAAACAACGAAAAAAAATAAATAAATAAAAATACATCTTTTCTGCCATTTTTGGAAAGAGAGGGGGATTTGTTAATACGCACTTGTGTCTGACTTGTTTATTATATTACAATTACTTTCCAAAAAGTCTAGATAAGAAAATTTAAAAAAAATCAATACCTATTATTCTCGGCAGTCTGTGATTTAAGATCCGAAGGGGGCTTGAGCCCCCAAAGCCCCCGGATCCGCCCTTGCGTAAGTCAACACTACCCACACGTCTAACTTCAAAACACACCTCTGGGTATCTATTCCTTACCACTTGCAAGTCTCGCGAAGAATAAGTAAGGAGTCAGTCGGTATTTCTACCGAGATACGCTCCCAGGAGAACGAAAGACTCACTCTTTTACCCTGTGTAAATTTTCACAAGTCAGGGAATCGCATTACGGTCCATTACATGCTCTGATCCCCAAAAATTCCCCATGGGAAAATTTTGCATCCACCACTCACTTCCTAGGATAGACTTTTTTCCGAAGGAATTCACCAGGAAGGAGGTTTTTCCGATTCCAAAATGGAGACAGCTGCAGAATTATCGGATCAAATGCTTTATTCCATTTTTACAAATCGAAAAAAAGTGGGGATTGAGTTAAAGATATTAATTAGAAAGACGGAATTGATTAAGGGGGGTTTGAGCAGGCTTTTCCATTTCCTATAGTCTACCAATAAAAGAAAAGTAAGGTGCTTCGAATTTTCAGCCAAAATGTTTTATATTTTTTTTCAATATTTTGATTTGTGATTTTATTATCTGAAAGGTAACATTTGATTCAAGGTCAATACAGAAACACTTCAATTATTTTCGATAATTAATTTTTAATTAATTTAATTGACGATAAAAGAAAAGCTTGCTTTCATGCATCGAATTGCGGCTACATAAATTTTTATTGAAAATTATATTCTAATTAGAAAATTTTCTATTATACAATTTTTTTATATATTGGGAGCCTTCTAAAAGATATATTTTGTGAAAAAATCTTGTTGTTTTTCTCTAGCACATTATTTAAACGGAAAATAATGATGTTCTAATACAGTCTGCTTTGAACTATATATCTACTGAAGTTAATAAAATCAGTAAAGAAAACACAAGTGAATTTCAAACTTTACATTACATATTGTTTATGTAATACAAAGCATATTTATACTTCTTTTACATATTGTCAAGTATTCTGTAAGTTTCGTACAATTTCGTCGGAATCTCTGCATGTTATAAGCAAAAAACATGATGAAAATGTTTTTGATTTTTTAAGAAAACCTTTATATCTTCCCGAATATTTATGAAAAATTTACGAAACTGCATGTAAATATTATGCACATCAAACATAACCATTGATGAAAGTTTCATCTCGTTATCATGAGGTAGTAGTTAGTCGGTATTTTGTTTGTCTTCATCACTCTTTTGTAGGGCCCCTAAATGCTCTCGTGATCAAATATTCACTTTAAAATTTGAGTTCAAGCCTGATATTTCATATTCGAAATTCTAAGAAAATCCGTGCAGATTTTCGAGAGATATTCCAAAAAATATGAAAATTTTAAAGTGCCCACATTAATTTGGCAACCCACTGTATATACATTAATGGATTTCTTAAAAAGTTTCATTCTATAGGATTAATGCGTATTTCTGGCATTTGAAACAACGGTCATAGAAACACTGATAACAATAAACTTGATTATGAGTTAGCAACAGGAAAATTATTTTTTACACAGTGTCCATAAATTTTTACAGCGGTATCCTTACCTCAAAGCTTTCGATTATTGGACATCACACTAAATAATATTCTATGTTATTATTACATATTCATATAATAAAAATGATAAAAAAAAGTTTCTTTTTAACGCAAAAAAAGTTAAGTAAATTCAAAATGGCAGACTTTCGGGGCATGTAACCCATTGACACTTGTGTGGAAATTGAGTTCAGTCTCGATGTGTTAAGTGCAGAAATGGCTACCACAATTTTGTACTAAAGGGATTTTGATATCTGCCACTTCTTAAAAGTCTTATTTCGTCCTAGATACTTAAATACTTAACTGCTTTTGTATGAAAACTGCATGCATTTTTCTAACCTTAATCTCGACACATTGTGACTGAAAATTTCCACACAAGTGACGATAGGTTGCGTGCTGTAGAAGAATGCAATTTGAAAATTTTAACTTTGTTTCGGGTATTAAAATAAACTTTTTGAGTTCCACTTTATGATATATAATAATATTTTTCGTCATGCTTCTTAATCAAAATTTATGAGGAAAAGAAATCCCGACAATAATTTATGGATAACCTGTATTTTACTCGCAATGGAGATACATCGAAAAAGCGTCCATAAATAAGAATTTGATTTCAATATCAATTCAAAAATCTGATTTTATTTTTACATTTGCATGTTACAACCAACCCAGACTTTCTCGTATTTAATAAAAAATTATAGAGCTCCACAGCCTTAGTGAAAGATAGCTTTCCAATTTTCGATCTGTTAGTTCATTTCCCTTTCGTTTATTGTGTTCACAGACAAACATAATTTCAAAAAGGATGTTTTTCGGATTCAGGGAGAACTAAAACGGGGATTTTTCTCAAAAACTGAAATTGGAATTTTTTTAATAATTACATTACTTTCCCTTTCTACACTTTGAATACGAGGAAGTAATAAATGACAATGTAAAGAAAGGATAGTGCAGAAACAAAAGAATAATAATATATAGAATAAAGAATGCGTCTCCTTTCTAAATTTCATTTCATAAAATCAGTGGCAGGATTTTGAAATGCTTTGAAAGTTGAAAAATTATTAGAAAGGAATAGTACCAGAAAAGGAACTAAAATTCGTGCCTCTCTATTACAAGAACATCTTATAAGTATTTCAATACAGAACAACTAGTCTAACAGGTTGATAAAAATAAATTGAACTCCTTCAGATCATTAATAATTGCCAGTTCGGTACTCACTTTAAGTTTCATTTACGCCTTTTCTTCCACTACAGCGCTTTAGAGTCCCGTAAACGCAGAAGAATGGAGTTAGGTTTATTGAAAAGAATACACGTTTGAGATACACTGAAATAAAAGAAAAGAAACGAAACAGTTTCTGTAGAGGCGCTTATCAATGTCTTGTCGAAGCAGTAGACTCTAACAGTTCCGTTAAGAAAAGGGTCATGCCAAAAAGTTAAAAGAAATCAATATTTCTCTCCTTTTCTGCTAGCTTTGCTGTCGGACAGAAATATATCACGTTTTTGAGTGGAGCAGACATTGTATCTCACCAGTGGAGCGGAAAATTGTTTCCCAACGTTAATATCTGTATTACTCTCAGAGGAAGTTGATGTTTTAAGAAACAAACTGCTTTTACCGGTGGTAGGACTTTATTTTTTCATCTTGAAGATGTGTTGTTGGGATGTACAAAAAATATTGCCGTCTTATAAGGAATTTTTATTCTAAGGAAAGCAAATATACGGTACATGGAAGTGAATTCATAGAAATCAATTTGCTATCTGTAGATTTCAAAATTTTAAATGACAAATTTTATTTTTAGGAACGTCATAAACGGGAGTGGTGACTGTTCGAAAATGTATGCCTTTGACATATATAGACAAAAATGTACAATTAAAATGATATAGTTCTATTTAGTTTTAGCACATTAGGTTTAGTGCACATTTTTATAGCTCCTCACATCTTGTTATTTTACAATGAATGGAGTTGAGAAATTTCAAAACATTTTGTTTAATCGATGAACTAGTGAAAAATTTGAGCTCCAAATATTTTTCTTGGATTATTTCTCATCTTAATTAAGGTCCCTCAGGGTCTCGCCTTCTTCAGGTGAGTACGGGTGTCTCAATACCGATATACCCAAGGACCTTTTCTCTCTTCATGCTTTCTGCTAATCCCTTCCATCCCTCGACGGCAAGCGAGAGATCTCTCCATGAGAAGCTGTCGCCATTGTGTTTGCTTCTTGCTTCTCATGGACGGCCAAAACCTGCGTGGTGATCCATTAGGCGGGTGGTGCACTGTTGATCCCAGGTGTATCAATTCGGCTGGTATCTTAACCATTTGGTTGGCCTGCTAGATATCAAGCGAAAGGGTCATTCTCTGGGGTCTTGGCGTTAAGGGTGGTCAACGTTCCTGTAGATGACTCTGAGCGTGTAGGTACCGGCTAGCACCAAGGTAAGTCCGAGGCTGGGAAAATCCAGAGCCGGTAACTGCTTTCCCTTGCTGGGCTCCGTGGTGGGTGGTGCCGTCGGGGCCTGAATTCTTTTGCATCGGTAAAGGTAAGAAATTTCCCTTCAGTGGGCGTCCAAGTGAACAAAGGTTTTCCATCGAAATTCATTTTGACACCTTTTTAATCATCAAAAGGAAATCTTCCTCCAACGAGACACTTCATACTGTTTCTCCTTTTTTAATTAAAAACGCCATCTCTGGATATCTTGGAGATGTACCCACAGTAAAGAAGCTTCGTTCTGTTGACTTGCTTGTCGAGCGAGCCCAGATAATATTGAAACTGAACAATCTTGGTTCTATTCCTGTCACCGTGAGCGCACATTCATAACTTAACTTTTGCAAGGGAGTTGTTTTGTGTGGTCACCTTTTCAACACACCGATTTAGGAAATCACTGAAAAGTTGAAAAACCAAGGACTGACTCATGTTCGCCGTATCTCTATAAGGAAAACTGGACAACTCCTTGGTATCAAACATTTAGTGCTCACTTTTCACGGCTCCAAGTTACCAATAAAAGCAGGATACATGAAATTGACCATCCGGCTCTATTTTTCAAATCCCTTGCGGTGTTTTAACTGTCAACGAGTTTGCTATTCCAAGGCGTCCTGAAGTGGGACTCTCACATGCGCCCGTTGTGCGGAGGTAGGTCATGATAGCTCTGGTTGTATTGCGCAGGAAAAATGCACAAATTGCAAAGGTTCTCACACTTCCTTTTCCCGCTCATGCCCTTCCTGGATATTTGAAAAGGAAATCAAATCAGAAAAAGTAACTGAACAAATAACGTATGCTGAAACAAAACGAAATGTCAAATCTCGTTCACCAACACCAGGGACTAGTTATGCAACTGCGGTGAAAAATAATGTCCAATCAAACAGCATCCGACTCGTTTCTCTGGTCTTACTCTCAAATTCTGTTTCATTTCAAAAAATTTATATACCTACCGAACCTTGCCCAAAATCTGGAAAAGGCTTTATAAAAGCGCCTTCACCTAGTGCTCATACAGGAAGGATTTCAACTCAATCTGAAGTTTCGAAATGTTCCTCAGATTCACCTAACTTCTCCGAATTTAGAAGTGTTCGCAAAAAAATTAAAAGATTCCAAGGTTAATGAAGATAAACAGAACGTAAGTGTTGGAAAAGTATCAGATTTTTACTAAACCATAAAAACCTCTCACCGAAAAGTTCCCAACTCTATTTCAACACAGGATAACATCTCTACTCATGAATCTGCATTGAAACCTCTTGAAACCGCCAAACCTACTTCTGTTGACACTGAGATTCTACCTATGGCTGTTATCCCTCCACTGGAAAAAGACTCTTACAATCTCGGGAATCTGATGCTGATGCCGAGATGAGCTCCTCCTCCTTATCAGAAGACGACACTTTAGAGTATAACATGTCAGAGGACTTGGAAGATTCACCTGCAATTACTAGTCCTCCGCCCCTTCCAAACCTGGAAAGACAGAAATAAAAATCAGGTAGCATTTTTGTTTCTCTGTTTTGAACATTGTTTGCTTTTTTTTTAGAAATTTTTTTTGAAAACAACAAATGACCTGCTTTGTATTGATTTCTTAAAACCAATTAGTTTACTTGTTTAATATTTTTAAACATTTTATCTATATAGTTTTTGTGCTTGCAATTTTAATTGGTCTTTGCCCACTATGTGGCGTTTTATACATATTTTACATCTAATATTTTAAAACTTGCATTTTTGATCGTCTTTCGTCGCTCATCCATACAATTTTTGGCAACATGCTTTTATCCTTTCATATGCAACTATGAACAACTGCAAATATATTTTAGAATTTTATCGAATTTTTTACTATAACACCATATATTTTATAACCGTGATCGTAATTATCTACCATACGTTTGGCGCAGTATAGCTAAACATGGCTCTTGTGCCAAAAAAACAAACAATCAACCTCTAAATTAAGGATTATAAAATTAAACTTGATGGTGGATAATGGTATGAAAAGATAATATTGAATATGAACAGAAATCTGCTTTACTTTTTGTTTCACAAAAATACGTTTGTGGGCATGAAGTGTCAAGCCATGTGCAAAAGAAAGTATTCTGACAAGCAATATATTCTGAAATTATAAATAGAAAAAAGCATGGATGCTTTTGAAACAAAGTTTATGATATGACTATGAATAATCACGATTTAAGTCTGAATAGGGGTTTATATAAACAGTTTATAATTATTTCCTTCATTTCTTCTTATAAATCTGTGAAATGAGTTAGTTTTATATTGTGAAATTAATAAAATGAATTGAAATAGTAGAAGCTTAGCATTTTATATATATATTTGATAAAATGTATATTCCACGTTTTAAAAGTCAAAGGGAAGTTTTTTAGTGTATGGACCATGTAATTTTGAACAATGATAATTTATAATGATGATAACTGAGCCGTCATCCGTTCTCCAAACTTCCAAACCACGGCAAGGACATTTGCCTGAAATGTATTCTATGTAAATGATGCAGGAGTAGCAGCGGAAATTCTTTTGGAACCAGGCTTCGATCTGACAACCCATTGGCCTCGAAGCCGGGATTCTGTCCTAAACTACTAGGGGCTGCTTCTTCAGTTATCAATAGAAGAAAATATCTTCGTCGTTCAGGTAAAACTCACTAAGTCCAAAACCATAGTTTGAACATGTGACCAGTTTAAACTTAATTAATTTTGAGTCCTTATGCTAAGTAGTAAAAATTATTTTACAGATTTCAATCTCCTACAGTTGATTTACTGATGTTTAGATAACAGGTTTCTATCAAGAAATAATTTATTGCAAGTTCTTATTGATTGCAGTAGTGCATCAAAAGGTTTTTGTGGACTTAGTGACTACTGCCTGAACAACGACGATATATCCCATAGGTGAAAGTCAAATTAGAGATAGACGACATCTTCTTATCAATCAAAAACTCTAAAGTACTTCTTCAAATGTATTTGGTCTCTCTTTATTTCATCATTAAATTTGATTTTGTAAATTTTGTCTTTTTGAAATATGAATTTAGATTGGAAGAACTATGCTTAGAGGAATCGTGCATGGAACCAAACAAAAACTCCCATGTATGGTTTCTATTAGCAATAAATATTCCAAGAAGACTTAAAATATTTATAGAAAATATATTCAAAATTGTTTCAAACGAAATTTAAACTAAATATAATCATCAAATGATGCGAAAAGCAATCAGACACATCTTAGAAACTTGTAACTCAGCAGGCAAAAAATAATTTATAAATATTCCTCCATCTAGGAGTACATGTAATAAAAGTTATAACTATCAGGAGAATGCTTGAAAGAGAATCGCTAATGGATTCTTTGAGACAAATGTGTGAATGCTACTAAAATATAATCTCCTGGATATATTAGTTAGAATGTATGAAATAAAATGATGACTGACTTATCCATAGAACTGCTCTTAAATGAATTATATTCCTTGAAATTTAATGTCATTTTCGTAGGTAATTTAAGAAGAAAGATATGAAATAGAATTTGCATTAATAAATGGCATATTAAAAATCTTCAAAACTATAATTTATAATATGAATCAAGAAATATTCACCTATCTCTCTGTTTCTACGTTTATGTGTTGCAAGAACTCCTCTGAAACAGTGAATTTTCATTTCGAAATGACATATTCAAGATCTTTAATATTATAATTTATAATATAAATAAAAATATTATAAGGTTGCAAGAAACCCTCTGAAACTGTCGCCAATGGCGACATGAAATCTTCACTTCATTCTTGGGTCCATTTCTAGACCAATTGTGTTACTTTCAACTTTCAGATATGATTAAACGATTCAGAAAGATATTTAATTAAAACAGAGAAAGGAATGTAACAAATTCGTAAATAAATCATTATTTTAGTGAACTTAAAGCAGCGATACAAATATCGATGTTTCTTGTGCTTTGGTGTGAATTTTAGTTATCAAGAAATTAATTTGATAATATAAATTTAAAATAAGATATATTCTAGATTAGAGATTCAATTATGAGAGAAACTGGAGTTGAGTCATTTTCCACAAGTAGAATCTGCAATATATTTATTTGACAAAGGCAGTTTTTGACACATCCATACAAGTAAAAGTATAATATTGCTTCCACCTTGTCCCTGTCATGAAACAGCATGCTAATCGTTTTCATAACGAAAGACCATTTACAGGAATTGGCTGTATCTCTATATTTCTAAGGTAAACAAAAAATGTATACGAATTTAGAAAACTTCTCCGCCCTACTGGAAGGCAATTTTCTTGTAGACATTCTGAGAAATGGCGAAAAATTTATATTACTGATATGATTTTATATACAGTATTATATTTATTCCTTTTGGAATGGTAGTATACCAACTCATAAAAATGCTACATTTTTAATACCAAATATCATCTACTGCAAATAATAAAGCAATAGGTGTAGATTTATCACACTGGTGTTCCAAATTGAAGCTATCTGAAGGTTATCAACTACAAACCTCATAAACCTGAACAGTTATCGGATGGTGGACATGAAAGCGGCAAACTTCTTTAAAAATATATTTCATGGATTCGATACAACTTAGAAATCTAATGCATTTGAATTACGCTGTTTACTAAAATAACAAAATAAAAACTTCCCTGGATATTTATATGATCGATAACAAAGAATATAGCGGAGAGTGCTGACGAAAAAATCTACTACACCAGTTTACCCATAATTCGAAGAGAAAAGTGTAAAATAGTCAGGAAACAAATACTCCAGATTTTCTTCCAAATGCTATCGACTCTTTTTCGGGTTCTCCGCAGACCATTTTTCTTAGCCTTGTTTTCTTTCTCACCAAGAATGTAGCGCCATTATTCACTACGGAAACAGCGTTCTTTCGGAAGAGATTGAAGCATACCTTTCTCCCGTCGCTTGCATTTTGTTTCGCTATGGATGTGAGCTTCTTTTAGACAACGGAAATGACGATAATACAAATTAATTAAATTGTTTTAGTTTATGTTTAACGAATTATTATTTTTGTTGCTATCATTATCAGCAGAAATTTTTAAAAATGTAAACAAATGTTTAAGAATTAAATATTAATCGAAATTCTGAGAAATGGCAATTTAAGTATAATTTATAAGTAAAATAATTGATTATAAACATTACCTATTTATTGTTTGCTTGATTAAAATGCATATTAGAGAAACTCTAAAAACAAATGAACAAAATTCAACCAAAGAATTTAAAAGTTACTAACAATCTTCAAAACATAAAAGGACAAACTGAAAACATCAAAATTTTCAGCAAATTTAAAAATTCTATATGAAAAGAAATTATTCGTGTAATCATATTTAAAAAAACACATTCTCAAACATGCACGCTGAAAGTTTTTGTCAGTAAAACGAAAATAATAGTTGAATATATCACCATAATAAATCTTACGATTGATAATTGTATAAAAAAAATCTAAACACAAGAAGATATCTTCAGGATCTTAAATTAGGAGTACCAAAAATGTTACTCAGGAACAATTAAGCTACATTATTATTTTTGTAAAATAATTAACGCCTTTTTAGAAATTACTTCGCTAAAATTTTGGTTTTATTTTTATAGTTCGAATTTTAAAGAAGATTGAAGCAATAACGATCTAAGTCGGCAATTCAGAAATTTAAATAAAAAATATTAAAGCTAGATCTATAGAAAAATCATTAGTTTTTTGCTTGAGAAATCCATTTTTTATATGCTTTTTAAATACCACAAACGATATGCCAAGAGAAATCATGTTTCATGTTTTTAATAACACTTCCATCAGTTTATAAATTATAACTATATAAAACAAAATTATTGATTTTGAATTGATTGAATAAATTAAAATTTCAGATTTACTGTTATAACTAAATGTGCTACACTTCTCAGTACTAAGAATCAATTTGCTGCCCATATTGAATTGATAGGAATTATCAAGGGATTTTCTCAACTGAGCAACAATTGCTTGATCCCAAATAGTTTCAAATCATCATTTTAAAATACAACATAGAATATTTTTAACTAAAATAAATGTTAGGTGTCCAAGTTGGCACTACTTGACATCGAAGCATTTGTAAATTGATCAGAAAGAGCAATATTAAAATGAACATATAACTTTCGATTTACTGAACAAAAACAAAATTAATTTAATGAATATAAGGACCAATATTATTCAATTTCTTTAAAGGAATCTAATTGAAATTAAATTGAATAATATTGAAGTGTTTAAAAATAATACGCATAATGCTACAGTCTATATAAGAGATATTTTCACCTATTTAAGGATTTCGTAATGTTAAATAATTCTTTACACAACGATAATGTACTCTTCAATATTGGTACAACAATTTATCTATGAGAAGACATTTAAATGAAGGTTTTGAAATTAAATAACTTTTGAAACTGAATTTTAATAAGAGGAGAATTACGCCAAAAACTTGCTCCAAAAGAGAAGAATATAAAAGGATTTCACATTTAGCCAACATAATTTATAAATATTGTAATCCTCATGTCCTAATTCTCAACCCTAATCGAGTTCATAAATCAAAGCTAAAGTATTTCGGAAGAAGGGAATTTTCTAGCGCTGAAGAAGTTTGTAATTTACAAAATTTCTACACCACTTAATTACTTTACTTATGGAACGCTTACCGTTGTGTCAGTGCTTATCAACTTCAGTTCAAATACAAAGGTGCCACTTAAATATAACAATTTTTGTCACAAAACACTTGCTAACAAATATTAGAATTCATAAAACTAATGACAATTTTAGCTTCTTTTTATCCAAAGTGTATAGCAATATAACACATAGAGAAAGATAAACTATATTTCATTGTTGGATGTTTCAACAAGCATAAGCAATTCATTCTACACAGAAATCCTCGTTTCTTCAAAAATATATCTTTGAAAAATATTTTAAATTCATTCATCCAGTAAGAATCATATTTGAACAAGAACACCAATATATTATGTGACATCGTCGATCGATAACAAACTTATTTTATCTGAAACTTTCAATAAAAACTTCACGGTCGCTTAAGATAGTAAATTAATTCAGGAAAAGCAAAAATAAGAAGATTTTAACAAAAGAAGTTAACCCGGTTCAGTGTCTAACAATATCCCTTTCGTTAAGGTTCGTCGATTATCAAATCAATTATTCCATAAAAAGAGAAAATGTATTGCTAATTGGGAAGTGTAAATGGTGTGCATGGAGTTTCCAACAAACCTTTATTGATTTCGAAGCAAAATTCTTTTAATTAACAGAGCTTATTAACTTAAAGCCTTTACAGTAATATGACTTTTTTGCTCATTCGAGAAAAATTAGATCTCTAGTCCTTTTAATTCAAACTTTTTAATCAAATTTTCTCAATTAAAATTAATTGGGTCGGTTCTTCTTCAGTTTTCTTTCAGTTTTCCGAACTTTTAAGGCCCACTATTTCATATAAGTCGGCTTAGCTACCATTTCTCTATTATTAGATCTTTTGAGCGCAAATTTTTAAGCTAAAGAAAGAAATTTCATGAACTGTTACAAATATTTAAGAGTTCAAAGGAAGAAATTTCTTTATAAAAGAAAGTGACTGAGCAGTGAAATGGAAACAGTTTTTCATCGAGAAATACTTCCCTACGCGGGTAAATTCAGCGACATCTGAAGAAAACTGTTTTAGAGCCTCAATTGTTTTGTATTTTGATATGCGATTTTTTACGCATTGACTGAAATACCACAGACAGGGATACTTGTCAAGTGCATTGCAAGGGTTGGCGACACTCAAGATGAAAACTATAAGAGACAGAATACCTGGTGAAGACTGTACGTCCTAGGACTATAGAAATAGCTTCACGAAATAAAATAACTTTTACTTTAACCTTTAATAAAAGGGACTAGCGTACAAAGTACGCCAGTGAGTTATTTCTTGCTGTTAATTTTTGATTGCTCCTCTCTGAGGCCCCTCCCTCTCTCTAACCTAATAGGAGCATCCCTCGAGTAAAATGTGTCTAGCCCAGTCATTCAGTCTGACTTCTGCCTTCCAACCTAAGCATTTTTTTGCACTCGCTTCACTTTGATGAACTCAGTACGCTAGAAACTTGTGATCAGATTCGAATAAACAGACAAGACGGACACACGCAGAAAAACTGAGTAAGTAGAAGTGAGAGGAGTTTTCGACTCTTTGAATGAAAACTGCCAAAATTTTATATATCTGATGATGAGCTCACGATCGACGAAAATTTGGAGCCCTTTGGTGGGAGATGCTCATTTATTCCACATATGCCGAATAATTTTCTTTTGATTTTATTTTATCTCACATTCTTTTTCTCTATTTCTCTCTATTAGAGTTCCTGAACAGATTTAAATAATAAACTAAGAAAAATGGATAGAAATATGAAGCAGTGGGTGGAAAAAACGATCTGTGGTACCGACTTCCCAAATTGTCCCATACTCTAGCCCATTCCACAAAGGGTTAATATGGATCTTTTAACACGGAATATCGACTATCGGAGTTTAAAACCAAATTCTGTTCAAAGTGGCAGTTATTTTTAGATGCAACTACCAACTAATTTTGAACTATTAGTGCAGTTGTACGATGCGTAACTTTCACCTTTATATAAACTTGAGTAACCCCTGTCTATAAAATATTATCGAATAAGTTAATCCCAGTCTTTGATTGCGGTACTTGGTACTGCGCACCTTCTCCTTCTATGAACATCTGCCAGCAACATTTAAACATCAAACAATAAATTCAGATTTACAGTTATTTGCAAATAAACGATTGATTTAAAAATATGACCTTTTCATTAGTCCGGGTGTCATTTATGAAACCCCAACTTGTCCAGAGGGCTTCAGGTTTATTTTTCAGAGCAGGCCGTCGAATATAATAAAGCTGAAGCTGAAAACATTAAAAAAATAAGTTATCTTATACGTCGTCATCTCCTATGTCCCTCCATCGCTGGACCGTTCGTGGGTCTGTTAACCAGGCCCACATAATTTATAATTACACAGGGAAACCGGGAACTGGCTTACTTATACGGCTACTCTCCATTCTCTAACAACTCGAGATTACCTCTAGCGGGTAAATTTTTACTAGCCTTTCTTATAAATAACGAAAAAAATAATAAAATCTTAGGACACAAGACTTCAAACCTCATTCACATCCCCTTCCTATTAATTCAAGTGATGACAATGGCAAGACATTATTTTCCTTTTAGTATCGGGTGAATGAAATTAATATATGAACAAACTTTGAAAAACGAGGGAATTAAACAAATAGATTCGTCATATGGTATTACTAGAGGAATCATTCACACTTTTCAATTCCTATATAGTACACTGCATCTAAAGTGTCCATAAATCTGAATGTTAATGAGAAAAACGTTTTGATCGAGATAACAGTAAACAATTTTAATAACCTCGAGAATCAAGCCCAGATATTCTCGATTGCTGATCTCAGTGAAAAATCTGAATCGTGTAAATTATTTTGATTACGTTTAGGTCAAAATTCAGTAATTACATCAATTAAACTGTTATAATGAAAGAAACGTTTTATGAATGTTTGTAGCATGAATCGGGGATCGGAGTGTTACCAAAAATTGCAAATCATTATATTTTTAATGTTGCTACTCCAATTCATACATTGGAAACTATATGATACGACGGGCAGGGAATCTCTTTGGATATACCTAACAGTTGTTTACTGTATTTTGCTAGCTAACTTCTGCATCTGGAAATTGTTTATCCACATTACTCAACTTCTTGTCTCACGTCACAATCATTGGTCTCTCGCGATTCTGCTAATGACTGTTGAACGAACTTCTAACAGGTGGTTTACCTATAACAAAGATCTTATTCCTCCTGAAAGATGTATAATTGAATCCAAAATTAAATAACGACGGCGTTGATTTTCCTATCCATTTAAAAATATTCGCTTTGGTTACTGCATTTTGCATTGCAGAGCCGGATTAAATAAGAAACTCTGAGATTTGTCATGTTTATTTTCAAAATTTCTTTCCTGTAGCAATTGTGGCTTTGAATAGGCAAATAATTTGTTTGATAAATTAAAATTTCGTTCGTATTTTTTTTTCTATCTAAGAGAAACGCTGTGTATTACCAAGTGTAAACAAAAATATACTATTATCTAAATATTTTTTTTCAAACTGCTGCCATAGCAATGAGAACCGTTCTTCCTCTTTCGGTATTCTTGAAGGCGAATCCCTCTTATTCTCCCATCGCATAAACGTCTGTATATCCAGGTATTTGTTTTGTTGTTGTTATTCCGCAGCATAAAAGGGAGCATATGCCTAGCGCTTTGCTTGCATTTTCTATGCATTCCGTCATCATACCTCCGGAGAATGACATAACGCAGGCGTATGTGAGGAGTAGTTCGCGTACCTTCTTCAATTTGGCTGGTAGATGCAAACCTTCCTGACAGCACTGCAAATGATCGCAGAGGAAAAATATCTCCATCTCTTTTTATTATTTTATCTTCTTTCTTTCTCTTTTTTTGCTTCGAGTTGGTTCGGTTGATAAATTCGTGGCGAGTTACTTTAGAATGTGTTAAAACAAGTTTTGATGCTGCACAGGTACCTTTTGTGCTTGTTAAATTTCTTGCGTTTTGAAAGGGATAAATGATTTAAGCACACGGGTGTTGAACTCTAAGAGCCCATTCGTATTTTTTCGAATTCTTGAAGACCAACGGAAAAACATTTTGAACAAATTTGGTATGGATAGATATAAAGGTCTCCTAAACGAAAGTTACACTGCGTTTTCAGTGGCATAATCTGTTAGGTGACGCGCACTTGAAGCGTAACCTACAATTCCAGCAAAAGAATTATTCACTTCGAAAAAGGAAGTGATTGAGAGCAGACGGCTCTCGCCATCTACAAGGATTAACTCAATCCAACTCTGAATCAGCCACTCGTCATAGCAGTAGTCCCTTTCCCATAAAATACCACCAGCCGTAGCGGTGGCCAACTTGTTGGATTTATATATCTAACCATCTGCCCTTGCAGAATAGTCAATCTGTGGGCTGTATTTAACTAATCATCCGCCCTTGAGGTTTAATAATCATAAAGTGGATTAATTTAACCACTATCCACCCCTGTGGGAAATCATATTATAAGCATCCACTTGAGCGGTGATTTACGTGAAGTGATGTTCCACAACTTGTAATAATTGTTACTATTTTATATTTACTATGTTGAGTTGTTTCATTAAAGATTTATTTTTCTACTATCGACGACTTTTCTATACGTAACACTCAACATAATCCTCACTTAGAATTTTGAAGTTTCGTTGTTAGATTGCTGTTTCCCGAAAGTAATCTAAGCCTACTTAACACTAAATATCAGTGCGGTTCAAAATGACTCTTCTGCCTCTAATAGCGCTTATATTGCGTCTTCAAAACGCAATTTCTAAGTTGCCATTTAACTCACACGAAATCTCCGATGCGTGGTATTGTTTGCTTTCTCCGTAATATCTTCATTAAATTCCTAACAGATTTAAACCTCATATGTGTTTGGTGTAACTTCTTTTATTTCATCATCATTCTGTTTCACCCATACTTTACCCCCAGAGACATCTCAAGATGTCTTTCAACTCTTTATAATCTCAATATTCACATATCCATCGAAAATTTTGCAAGTCATGAAGGAACTAAATTGCATAAATGCTCTCGTCCTGCAACTATAATACCAGGGGAAGTCTATCTGATACCACTTCAAATATCGCAAAGAATTAATAAGAAATCGTTCGGTATTTCTGTTAAAAAAATTCGAGGCGCTCTAGTAAGATGGAAAGATTTCACTTTTTCTTCATGTTTAAATTCTCTCATGTCGAGGAAATAGAATTACGAATCCTTACGAGCTGAGATTCCCACAAATTCCCCAGGGTTAAATTTTAGCATTAACTTCAATTATTGGATAGACTTTCTCAAAAGAGTTCCTAGCTTGGATTTTCCCGGCAGGAAGGATTTTTACGTTTCCAAACTGGGGAAAATGACAGAAATTTAGATACGCAGGAGTCATGCTTCCATCTTCTTAAGAAATTTTTTTTTTCAATGTGATTACAGGAAATTTATGAAGTAAATGAGAGAAAGGTGATGGTGGAGAGATTAAGTCGATTTGTTCCCCCTCCCACATTCTATTGATTGGTGATATAAGACCATATAATACATTAATTTGCTTCTGGGTTTTTCTTAAGCCCTTTTCTTGTAATTTAGATGGATTTAATTAAGTTTTTCACTTCATTATTGCAACCTCAAAAACAATTACATGTGCTTTTCGATCAACCTTTTCAAATGTCATTTTTTTCTAGTAATTGTATAATAAAATAACTTTGGTATTGTAATTAATTTAAGAAAAGAAATTTGCTTAGCTTATTGGATGACATAATTTTTTTTAATTGTTAGATTGCAAAATGCAACTACATCATTTTTCGTCTTTACCAGTACTTTTAAATATTTTAGATTTTCACCACCAAAGTTTCTTTCTTATCTTGTGGCAGCTTTGGCACCTTTTTAATTATCAACGGAATTTTTTACAGTTTTAATAAATTTCTCAATTTATCAAATTTTTTGTAATAATCAACTTAATTATTAATTGCTTTAACTTTTCCTGCAATTTCTTTTAATGTTTCAATGTTTATTAAATTATAAATTACTTTTATTTCACGGAACTATATGCTCGCCACGGCGGAAGTTTTTGTGTGTGAACTGTTGAGCATCATCTGGCTGGGAGAGATTCCTTTGTGTAAAACTAGATTGGCTTGTCTGAACGTGTAAGAAAGTGGTGCTTCTGCAGGGCCCGAGGGCCGTTAGGTTTTTTCGGTTCTTGCCCCGCAGAGATACCGATGATTCTGAGGAAGTGTGGTTGAAATCGCCAGCGAGATTTTTTTTTACAAAAGACTGTAAGAGTTTGTGGCTCGAAAAAAAATTTCAGTGATGCAATTTTAAGCTGGAAAGATTTTATTGTTTTGCAACGGAAAAATGGCGACAATATGTGTCGATTTTATGAACGTCTAGTGGCGTATAAGACTGCAAAGTTATGTTCAGTTATATTGTAAGAATTTGATTAATGCTGAAAATGTCGTAAAAATCAAAGGAGCGAAGCAATACAATCAATAATTTGTGGACTTTCAGTGCGTTCCAGATCTACATTTTTCTATGGCAAGACAACATTTTGCCTATTCTTTCGATTCCTTGCATAAGATCTCACGTGAGTGTTTAGATTTGCTTACATGTTGCGAAAACGAAATATGTTTTCTCCTTTTCAATTCTGTCTCTAATGTGTTTAGAGTAAAATTTCAATGAAAATAATTTGAGTTTTGATGAAAGCGCTGAAGTTTTTTTTTTTAAGTCTGCAGCCTATAATGTTTTTTTAATGTTTTTATGTATAATTGTATGTGAATTGTTCTCTCTGTCTTATCGTGTGCATCATAATCAGAATAAATTTATTTGTTAAAATTGGCAGTAATTAAATTTATACAATTGTTAAATACAAAGATTTAATTCAAAAAATTTGTTCTCATTTTTTCTTTCTGTTAGTATGTCAACGCAATGCACTTTTGTTTCAGCAATTTCCTCCATATAGGTTAAAATTCTTCTTGGTAGTCTAGGAAAAGTAGGTAAATTCCTGAGTGAAAGTGAAAATTAAAAAAAAAATTAATACATGTATTTTTATTTGTATTCATTTTTAGCACCAGTTGATCATTTCATAATTGAATATATAAATCAATCTTTAATAATGGTGCTGTAAATCAGGATTCTAGACTGCTAAATTAAAATTCAAATATTTTAACTTATTATATATTGCCTATATTAAACTTCCCAAATTAACATAAATTAATTTTATTAATTAATAATTAATTAAAAAATCAACACACATTTTTAGGGTTATATCTATACTTCCCACCATCTTATAAAGGGTTAAAGAGTGATCCTACATTTCAAGGGATAATGCTGAAGATGCTCTAATCGAAAATTTCATATTTTACTACTTCTATGCCAACACTTGTGTGTGTTTTAGCTGATTTATCGATTATAAATTGATTTTGTTTAATCCTACTTATATATACTGTGGTTGGAACTGCCTTGAATAGGTTTAAATCATAATATAAAATTTTCATGTTCTGAATTGCTTCTTTGTAGGTCATGACTCATTTCCAAACACTTCGGAAAAAATACAAAAGTTAGAACATTATAATCATAATGACTATGTATTATATCTAGTAAATCCAAATTAATACAGGGGGATACAATTCAGATAAAGCCTCATTAAAAAGCTTGAATGTCTACCATGACTTGAAATCAGCACGCATTGTCTATAATGCATCTCTAACACATAATTCTTATTAAATCTTTCTATTTTAAGTGGCAATTCTATTTTATTGCAACATTTTAAATTTCTAGGTAGAGGCATCCACGGTTTTATTCTTATCCTTTTAGATAATAGAAATAGATATAAAGAATAGAAGCCCCAGAGTGACTGAGTGGATTTGGGTTGCTACCATACTGATAATTTGTACAATTTAGGATAGACCTTGAGGATTCTCCATAACCTACATTCTTTCTTATAATGCTCTAGTTTAGTTAATGGCGGTAGCTAAAGTAAATATTTTTTTGATGATAGCCAATGACTAAAAAAGAAATGGCACTGAAATACCAACATAAGTGACTGTTTATGCATATCAAGTTTGAAATGAATACACCATGGATATTTCGCCTGAAAACAAACAGCATGTACTAATGATTTCTTACTAGCAGAATGATTAGTGAGTAAGACATAAATTTTATTTTGAAGATGTTGCTGACTTATCATGCGGAACCATAGGCAGGATAATGTGTCATGTGATTGCGTGCCGGTGAAGTAATGAAGAGTTCGGCAATTTAATATTGTTTTAGTGCTTCTCCAAGAATCGCGAGGCCTTAGAAGAATATCTTGTTTAATCTTCTACAGTATCTAATTTGGATTTGGCGTTGTAACTGAGTGGTGGTAAAATTAAGATAAGAAGGTACTTTCTAGTTTTCCTTGCATTGTATCAGTGTTCAGTTAGATGATAAATTAGCTCCTTGACCTCCATGAGTTACGCTGCGTACATCATGATGTTATCTTAGAGAACTATATGACGTACAACGAGTGTGTCATATATTATTCGTATCTGAGCCAATGGACAAATGAAAGAGCTGATATATGTTTTGAGGACATTGATTATAAAACACTAAAAGTGTATGGACTAAAATGGCGCCAAGTAGAAGTGGAAGGGATGTATGTGTTTTCTCGTATGTTTTTGATAGGACTTGTTACTTCCTGAAGTTACTTCCTACTGAATATCCTACTTCCTACTGAATATCCTACTTCCTACTGAATATCCTACTTCCTACTGAATATCCTACAAGTTCAGGAAGTTTACTTCCTGAACTTGTAGGATATTGGTTAAAACGACAATTTGATATTTGATATAATTTGTAAGTTATTCTCTTTTTTCCATTGCTTGATTATAACTAAATAGCAAAAAGGGACAATATTCTCAGCTCATTTCGTGTAGAATAAGAAAACACAAATTTACACTAAAAGTTTACATACGTATATGAATAAAACGGTCTGGAGGGGAAGAGGATAAGATGCATCACGCGATAGCATTATATTCAAATCAACAATACACCTTTAAAACTGAACTGTTAATGGATGGCAAAATTCAGTATTCCTTTTCAGGAGTAAAATTCGAATAATTCAAAAAATATATTTTTATGAAAATTAATTATTTGCTTAAGTCAATCCATACTACAAGAATGTAACAAAATCTTATTAATAACTGTTTAGTTTTGAAATGTTAGAAAAAGAAATAAGCAATTCAGATCAGTGCAATTATTTTTCTATTATGAGAATGCATGTCTAAAATAATGTTAACGCTCTAAGTAATTCACAAGATATGCTTTATTTCTCCCAGCAGGAAACAATACTCTAGCTCTGTGTAACATCAGGGCATTTTAATACAAGTGTATGCAAATTCAGATAACACTCAAGTATCTTCCTGAAGGAAAGGAAAAACGTTGGGCTATACGAGTGACAAGATATCGAAATGGATCGGAAGAGAGTGGAAACGTATCATGAATAAAACAATATCCAAGCAATCGGAAGTGCGTTTCCTGAAAAATCTTCAACTAAAAGCAAAGAAAAAAAATTAGCTTCTCCAGGAAAACAAATCATTAGCTCTTATCACCATAAGTTTGTTTTTTGTCTTTGGTTTCATAAAGTTTCTACTTTTCACGTCGAGACAAAAATAAATCGATGATATTCGTACTTCAAGCTTCTATTTCCTTTCAAGACGAGTAGGTTTGAGAGCTCTTTTTCTATAAATGAGAGAGCTTTATGATAGATTTAAAAAATGTGTCGGAAAGTACTTGTTATATTTTGCCCGAATATTCAACACAGTAATTCTGAAACATGAGTCAGAAGCATCTTACACGAGCTGTTACTTTGATATTTCTTTGCGAATATTGTCGTAAGAAGTTAACAGTATGTTTTAATCATTTCTTAAATTCTTATACATTATTCTATAAGATTTTAGTCTAAGTTATAGAAGATTTAAGCATATTTCATGAATAATTGAATTACCTTTATTTAAAGAGAAAAAAAAAAGAAATCAACGTGATATATCAGCCATTCAAAGTTAATTCTTCAAATATGTTATTCTATTTAATTTAGTTGAATTTAGATTTGTTTAATTTAGTTTAATTATCGTCCCGTTTTGAAGCAGCACGAGGGCTATTTTTGGACGGACCTTATAATTTCGAACCGCGTTCAGATGAAGAGGATAACATCTGGCTATTCGTTTTAATTCACTACAATCGTTTAAGTTAATTTTTTCAATTTTGTCGAATTTTCGTAATCAATAATAATAAACTGCAAACAAAAATTGACTCAAATTAATTTTGATTTATCTGATGTCAATATGGAATTATTTGATTTAGTTTGTTGAATTATATTTATTTAAAAACACAAATGACATCTTTTATTTTTATTATAGCGTGTTATATCGTTATTTTTTCTTAGCTAAAACTTATATCACTTTTGAGTTTACTTCAACGTTATGGAAATCTAAGAAAATCTAATAAATTAAACAAGTTGCTGAACATATTAGCATTCAGATGCCGCTTTCATTATCCAGAAATGCTGATTAAATGTGCAGAAAGATCAGTATATTTTGATGTGCTTCGAATTTTAATGGAACGCAAATATCGAAACAACTGAAGCAATCAAGCCAGACAAAGACAAATGAATCAAGCCTAAAACGTTATCATCCTTCAATGTTTCGGACTGGAAGTTCGAATCTCTTCATTTTACCTGAAATGATTTTCTAACTGTAAACTCTTGTTTTCTAATTCTTTCAATTTTCAATATTCGAAATCCAGGAGTAAGTAATGCATTTTTTTTAGGTACTTAATGTCTCATGGTCTGGTAGTCAGATGGTAGCACATATTTATTCTTCCACGGCGAAAGCTAATTTGCTTCGAGGCTTCTAGAAATAAATGAATGCTGAAATGTAAAATATTGGGAAACGCTGGTCAGCGAATTTTTATCGCGCGGAAAATTTATCGCGCCGCCGTTCCAACAGTAGTGCATTGATGTGAGTTAGAGCTTACACACTGAGCGGGAAAATGAACGCGCGGACTATTTACCGCGTGCGGTAGATATGCAGTCGCGGACTGCCACTATCGTCTGCGGAAGTTTTTCCGTCGCCACCCAAGTAGAGGCGCACGTGGCCAAATGAGAGATTACACACATGGCGGTATTTCTACCGCGTTTGTTTCGCTCAGTGTGATTTTTCTCTTTGTTTGTATAAATTGGTTTGGAATCTATTGGGTTTTTTTTCCTATTGTGAAGATGTCCGACCTTATAGATAATGAATTTTTAATTGCATTAATCCAAAAAAGGCATGTTTTGTAGAATAAAACTCTCGACATTTTTAAGGACAGAAACGCCTTGTTTCAGCCTGGAAATTCGCAGCGACTTTGTTGTATTGAAATAGAAAGAAATGATTTTGATAAGTTCATACTTTCTCACATATACGTACTAGAAAGTGTAAAAGTCATAAAAAAAAAAACGTTGAGATTCTCGAAGTGCCCCATTAGCACCAGAATATTAAAATATTTTACCTATATAAATATTTTAGTATATAATATAAATATTTTAATTATATATTTTTCCCTTATTTATACTACATAAAGAACACGCCAACATTATTCTGTTTAAGCAACATATCAGATGCGATGAACAACTTTCGTTTTACAGAGAATTATACATATATATATATATATATATATATATATATATATATATATATATATATATATAACCTTTTATTCAATATTGACTACGTAATCTAATAAATAATTAAATTTTATTTGGGAATATAAATAGTATATTATTGAAACTAGGTTGAATTATATTGTACAATATTGGCTCGATATTTTGCAATATTGTACTCAATATTGAACAGTATGAAAAAAACTCTTTTAGGTAGTAATTCGAAATTCTGAAGCAATTGAAGAATTTCGTATCATCCTTCCTCAACTCTTCAAACAACGTATAGAAGGCTCCAACCCCCTCTTTTTTTCATTAATTGGATGAACCCAAATAAACCGATTTTTTCTTTTCTTCTTTATTCGACGACGGAATAATAATAAAGCTAGAATTTGCTCTCTGTTCATTTCAAACAATACCAAGCAGTAAATAATTTAAGCAAAACTAAATTGATTTGATGATGAATCCACTCTGCCAATAGTCGAACAGTCAGCAGCTGATTTTCGGTGAACGGCGTGATAAATTTTCCGCGCGATCAGAAATCCGCTGTGTGTGTAACCAGCCTAAAATGCTAGATTTTCGGTGAGCGACGCGATAAATTTTCCGCGAGATCAGAAATCCGCTGTGTGTGTAACCAGCCTAAGGCTTAATTCGACTTGTCCGTTCAACGGAACGATTTGATAATTGCGCCGTATTCTTGGGGGTGGCTCCAACGAATCCACCAAACCAGTGACATCGAACTGACTGAAATTGGGCCTACGCTGTCCTTTCCCAGTTGCTGAAGAGCGCGAAAATTCAATATCTCCAACGCATTCCCCAGGCGAAACTAAATATATAAGAGAACCTACTGCCGATATTGATTCTGAATACAAACTTTAAGTGCATTAAGTATCTCAAAGACTTATCTATTTCAGTCACATTTAAAATGGGAAAAAAGAAGAAATATATTACACATTAATTTGAAACTTCCAAATCAATTCATTGCCTTTTTAAACTTTGGGCGGAATAAATTATCTGTTTCTGTTTCACTTGAATGAAGGAAATGAATTAATTAATGAAGCCATGGCTGAAAGTTTAAAATGATTCAAAACTATTTCTAACTAGCCGTTTTCGGCAACCAGCTTTTCGCCTTGAATATAATTTCAATTTAATCTTGCATCGTTTCATATTCATGGTTCCCTTAACAACGTAAGCAGATCGTAGAAGGATATTTAACACATTTTCTTTTAGTGGTCTTGCACCTGTTTTCTTCATTGTCTACATAAATATCCCTAGTGGAGTCAAATAACTAACCACGTCATGTAACATCTAATTGCAAGTTTTCAGAGCCATCTTCACTTTTTTATTCCTCTTTCAAAATATGCATTTGGTTTCAACATTAAAATGAGGCAACTCATTTTATGGCCGGCGGCATGTTTGCTCTGAATTAAACATGCTGGGAAAAGAATGAAAACATAGCAACCATTATCATTCAGCTTACTGGATATATTTCTTCATATACCTAATATCTCAGACAGCTTGGTTTTCAGATTCCGCAAAACTTTTGATGAAATAGCATATGAAAGCAAAATACGTATATTACGATATTAACTAATCTTTCGACAATGAAAGAGAAACACGCAGTTAAATATTTGTTTAAACAATGAAAACGGTTTAAACTCTGTTCCAACAATGAAACGTTGTTGTAAATTAAGCCAAAAAATAATTTTATAAGGTTATTAAAAGTAGAGAAAAACTGTACAGCACATAATTGATATCATTGAAAAGATAATTTATTGCACTTTCAGATGGCGTAGAAAACATTTTTGTTCCGTAATATTTTTGGAAGTTATTAAGGATAAACACCAAAATTTCTCTTAATTCTTAATTACTTAAAATTCTAATTAAAATTTCAAAGTGAAACCGCTCCAAGGTGCACACTCCCGCCCTCCAAAGAATATTCGTGCGAAATTTCGTAGTTCTAGGTCCAGCTGCCTGACCTGCAGAGCGCCAACACACCCACATACACACAGATAGACACAAACACACACACATTCTCCTTTAGTGTTAGTCGAGATAATTTTTTTCAATATGAAATAACGTGTACAAACTCAATAAAATATTTATGGATATATAATGCTTGTTTCTTCATCTACAGTTAATTAATTTGTATAATGTGTATAGGAAAAAATCCTTTAAAAATACATAACATGCAAGACAAACTATCATATTTTATTGAATTATTATTATCTATATATATAAAAAAGAGGAAATTATGTATGTTCGTTTATTTATTCTTTATGCACGCGCACACCGTTGGCTGACCTTTATTGGCCCACCGTGACCAAATTTGGCACAGTTATGGATTAGAACAAGAGGGAGCTGACGGTGTAGAAGTTATTTTAAAATTCGAATTAGATTTTTGTTTATTTAATTTTAAGTGGTTAACTCGATTGTATATTGCCTATTTTCGCAAATTTTCTGTGCTTATTCTCACCGTAGAACCGTAATTTTTATATTATTTTAAAGTGCAAAATTTCCCTCTTCTAATAAAAGTAATTTGAAGCTTCTGCGTAATTTTCTTAATTTTTAGCACATTTTTAATAAATAGTCATTTTTCCAGAAAATTGTGTCTTGAATTTAAATTCCCTGCATCCGACGTTCTAATTTCGTTATCTTTTACAAATCTTTTAGGTAATATTTGGAACATTTCATCCTCATTTGAAGCAAGAAAAGTTAAAATATCTTTTTTCGTTGAATTTTAATTAATTTTCCCTGAAGTGTGAAAAGACTTTCGCTCGATTAATCCGTTCTTTCTACGATCTTCTTTCTCAAGGTCACATGTTGCCTTCCATGTATATATTTCGCATCCGTGACGTCATACGCTCTCGATTGCTTGATCGATGAGACGATGTGTTTGTTTTGTACTTTCGGCAACGCGGGATTAATTCCATATATATACGGTTTATTGTTTAAAAGTTTAAAAGAAATATTGTTTGTCCAAACTTCTTGCGTTTTATTTAAAACCATATTGTTATAAGGTAATAAAAAGACTAGATTTGAAAGGATATTTACTTGTTTTGGGAAGAGCTTGTGACAATATTTATTGAAAAAAAAACGCAGGCGGGTGTATGAAAAAATATGGATCCCGAACAACGTCGGGTTATCAGCTAGTTTTGTATGAAATTGGATCTTTGTCTTGCTTTTAATTTTATTAAAATTGTAACGAATGGGATTTTCTGACAAAATTTCTGCTGTCTCTGCAATGTCTGTTTTAAGGATTTCCTTAACATTTTGTTTATTATTTCGAATACTGAATATTGTGATCAGTGACGTGGAAACATCTGAGCTTAGTGCATCTTGACTTTATCGGAATGTTGCTTTCGTGTTTCACAAACATTTACTTATTCGCTTCCAGAAAAGACACAGACATTCTCCATCCGCATGTAATAAGAGAGGAGTATGATTTTATTGAGCATTATATTTTGAATTAATTTGTTTAGTTTAGTTAGATTGAAGTCCCGATTTGAAGAATCTCGGGGGCTGTTCTGAGACAGATTTCGTAATTTTGAACCATTGTCAGTTGACGAGATAAACATCTGATCTGTTATTCCTTCTCCAAGCTTCCGCACCACACCAACGTGAGAAATTTGGACCCTAATCGTCAGATTTAGCGTCCCCGGGCCCACATACACGGCTGACCTTTAGTGGAATCGGGTTTCTGACTGCAATACCTTCCAGTCCCGAAAACAAGACCTTGCCACCAGGTCGCCGGAGCCCAGTTATATGGTGGAAGTTATTTCCTTTAAAAGAATTTTTTTAGGTAAGTCAGGAAATAAATCTTTTTATAAGAATACAATCCAGATAAATGAATTACTACTGTTTTTTACAATGCGTAATAATTCTATAGTTATAGTTGCTATAGCAATAGTTATGCTAGTTAGAATTATAATAGAAAAACAGTTTCTTTGCTTTATAGTATATGTTTACTTTTGTTTGACTTTATTTTTTATTTTCTTTCGATTGTAAATTCTTGTTTATCAGCCGATAAGGATATATATAATCTTTCTGAGATTAATGTGCTTATTGTGAAAATCGTCGCTTAACAAGCAATACCAACTATCTAAATTTTTTGAAATTTCAAAGACGAAGAAAATAATCAATTTTTCGCAACCAATAATGGATATTTCTGATTTCCTTTCCCATCTAGTAGGGATATATGGTCTCATATTTATATCAGACGTTAACATTTCAGAAATATTCATTATTTGTTGCAAAAAATTGAGTATTTTCTTCGTCTTTGAAATTTCAAACAATTGAGATAGATGGTGTTACTTGTTAAGCGACGAAATGTATGAATTATTGTATGACAATTTATGTGATAATTGCTCCTTAGTGCAACATTTATTGCAATAATTATTCATTGGTTAAATACAGCATGGCATAATTACATAAAATCACCTATAATTAATTTACAATGCAATTATCAGAAAAATAGGAAGAATTTTTCATTCAGTGTTTCAAATAGAATGAGAGAACTGAAATTCCGATATATTTTTCATAGTAAGATGAACATTTACAAGTTTTGCAGTGTGATGAAAAAAATGAGACAATTTACTTTGAGTGTATTAAACAGAATGAGAGCACTGAATTCTCATCCCGTTTATCTTGTAACAATACATAGCTATAAGATAAGTAGTACGATGAATTTCGCAAAGGCAATTTCTGTGTTTGACTGGCATGGTGTGAAAATAATTTCTTCTTGATATCCAGTAAATTGTTTCATTAATTTCTCTTAGATATTTTTTCACTAGTAACTGACTTAAGAAAATTTATACTGCCAGAGATGAGAAGGCGTATTTTTTTCTCTTATTAAATAATATGAATTTATAATATAAATTTTTAATAGCAACATGAAAATAGTTTTACAACATTTCTAAATGGAAGATTATCAGCATCTTTGCTACGTTAAAGCTTATATTAAAGAATTAGCCCTGCTCACATCATCTTAGTATGTCAAACATTTCACAAGAAAAACATACATATTTCATTTAAAAATAAGCTTTATGTGGAAACTTACCGAGTTGTCAATATCCCGTTATTTTTTAAAAATACATTACCAGAAATCCGAGAAAACTTTTATATATATTTTTTGTTTACCTTCGTGTTATTTGTTTATTTGTAAGAAATGCCAGACAATGACTTTTGTTGTTTATTCATCAGAATTTATTTATTGCTGTATTCTTCAATTCTCAGTAAGGAAAATGAGAAAGGGGAGGATGGACAAAAATTGCGGATTGTAAAAAGGTATCTTTAAATGATAGAGACTTATGAATAGTATCTTCAGATTCAGAAAAAGAGATGAACCAATAAAAGAAAACCGTTTACGCTTTACATCCAAACTTAGTGAACAAAGGATGAAAGATTATAGAGAATCCTCCAATTAAGTTGCTTCGCCTGCTAATAGGATTTCTGTTTGTTTCCAAGAACCTCCGAAATTCGTATAATCCTGTTTTAACTAAGACTTTTTTAGATTGGCGTTGACGACCGTATTGAGAGTATGGTTGGATTGAAATTGTCCATATACGTTTTTTTCCCGTCAATCGACATCTTACTGGATCACCCAGGAAACGGAGAGGCAAAATAAACCAATTTGCTCTTAAATACGTTAATGCGATTGCTTATTATTTCTCGAAACATTAATGCTCAAAGAAATAAAATCTATTGCTTCTAGAAAAAAGAGAACAAATCGCAAAAGATTTCTTTTCTTTTTCAGAAAATAATTTGGAATACAGTGAAAATTGGTTATGAATTTTTCTCTTTGAATAGTTTTCATCCTAATAACGATGCGAAACAGAAACGAGTTAAAAGATATAAAGAAATAAAATTTGTTAGACATTTTGTAAAAATTTAGCAATAAATTTATTTTCGGATCCGAGGTTACTAGTGTCCCTAGGTATTTTTCCAATTCCATACCATGATCACAAATTATTCGAACCCGATAAATGTGCGTTTAGTCATCTGCGGTTGCAATACTTTGAATGCAAATAAAACGGGCTTTTGGACATGATTTTGTCAGTTGGAGATGAGAACGGGAAAATGATATAGGTGCACGAGATCGCGTTACGAGTTCTGGCAATGTTTTTCGTATTAGAGAAGTATAATTTAAAACTTATTTTATTGGTTCCATTACTCCAGTGAAGAGTACAAGGTGTTCATTAATTATTGTTGGGGCTTCCGTACCTCATAACTTTCGAATAAAAAATATTACGCAAAAACCGATTACGTATTCGTAAATTACAACTCAAAGAATTTCATTAATGATATTAAAAAGATTAATGAATTTGCACATGGTTGCCCTTCGTGGCTCGTAACACATCGAGACGAAATTCGATTTCCCTCCAAGTGTTCTCCAGCATTTGTGGGGTAACATTTTGGATCGCAGTAACAATTCTGCGCTTCAGTTCATCAAGGGAGGGCACAGGGGTCTTGTACACAATGTTCTTGACAAAACCCCAAACCAAATTTAGTTTCGAAAAACCACAATACGCACATTGCTTTTTCTTGCACGGTCGCCATTTTTATTTATGACGTCATAATTACCCAGACTGCAAATGCGCTAAGATCGCATTGTTGCCACGTAAAATTCTTTGAGTTGTAATTTTCGAATACGTAATCGGTTTTTGCGTAATATTTTTTATTCGAAAGTTATGAGGTACGGAAACCCCGACAATAATTAATGAACACCCTGTATTTTGATTTGGATTAATAATAAATAATTTTTAAAAAAACCTGATCTCGTAACTGTGTCACCTCTACGAGATTTTCACTATTAATTCTGCTAAAAGGGTTTAACACACTCTGGTCAATAGCAAAATTTATTATCTTGACAAAAAAATCATAGAATGAAAATATTAACCTTCCAGCGGGCGCGCGTTTGCAAGATATACTTGAATTGTGCATCGTATTACATATTTATATCGTTATTTTATATATTTAAGTGCAATTTTATTTATAAAATCTTTGTTTACTATTAGGCTAATAAATATAGATGACATAAATAAAAGTTGCATTTATTTTTGTAAAATGACACGATATATATATAGGTAATACGATGTACGATATGTCGTAAAATTTGGGTAAGCACTCCCGCTGGAAGGTTAACTAAGTTTTGTGTTCAGATTTGAGTGTAGTGAAGAAATTCCATTATGTAATTTAGACCTCTTGGTTGAGATCAATTACATCCTAAACTGGGCCCAAATATCTAAAAATTATGACAAGACAAAATTCTTTCATTTATCTACTTATTGTGGTTTTGATTTTTCGTGTTCACAAACACACAAACAGACGGTCAATTATTTGACGCACTTGATGCAAAAACATACAGTTTTCATTATAATACCAAATTATATATATCTTCATCGTTGAATAATTGTGTTTGCATGCACATGAATGGACGGACAGATAAGATTTTAACCAACATTTAATAGAAATCTACAATTTGGGTGTAAAGACCGCATACCAAATTCAACTGTCAGTTTCTTCGTTTTTGGGTTAGCATACTCACAGGCAAACAGTCCGGCAGCCAGATATAATTCCAAAAATACAATTTCAGACTAAGGAAGATCAGAATAGTCGAGATTCATCAAAATCTTGATCTGATTTTTTGATGGTTACAATAATCTCTATCAGCATACTTCACAAACAAAGAAGTGGAAAACAGGAAATAATAATTGACGATTACTTAAGGTAAAATAATGTTTGGGTTTACGTTAACCCTTAAAAGCCCGATTTTTTATCTAGCAGTTCAAAGAACAGTAGATCTCGCGAACCCCCTGTTCTTCATAGCAGTCTTTAAAGATTCATCCAAAGTTATCATTCATTTTGGAGACAAAATTGTTTTCAGGAACACCAGACATCATAATTTGTCTCTGAAGCGTGAACTCTCTTTGTCCCCATGAATACACTATCTTACTATATACAACTTGGTAAGTTATATTTGCAGTCTTAAACCAAACAATGTACAATATTGAACACATATCTTGTACACAAATTTTACTCCCTGTGTTTACAAAACAAATACATCAACTTAATAAAGTTACATAAAAGTGTACTGGACGAGATGTTTAGTGAATTTTACACTCGAGAGAGGAGGTAGTCATCAACTTTTTATAACATGAATCATTTGGGTCAAATCGTGGGAAAAGTATACTCTGGAAAAAAAGAGAAATGCATAATTAGAGGGAACTAAACAAGAAAAAGCAACGCTTAACCTGGAAAAACTATGATCCTATTCCTCTCTCTCTCTCACACACACACACACTTTTTTCAATGCAAATTATTTACACAAATCTTTATATCAGCATTTACAAAATTTCAATTAAATGTTTGCTTTTATCAGTATTAAAAAATTACAATCATATGTCTGTTTTTATCTGTATTAACAGGATTACAATTCAATGTCTGCTTTTATCAGCATAAACAAAATTAACTTTAAATGCCTGCTGTTATTAGTAGTCATAAAATTACAATCAAGTTTAAATATATCGCCAATACCAAACTGAAGGGCCGCTGTGACCTAGTGGTAAGGTTTCGAAACCTGATTCCCCTGAAGACCCACCGTGTTGCATGTACAATCATACTTAGTGTCCAAACGTCCTTCCGCTAGTGTGGTACGGAGGGTTGAAGAGGGGACGCCAGCTTAGGTGTCGTCTTTCTCATCTGTCCACAGTTAAAAAATTACAAGGTCCGTCCAAAATAGCCCTCGTGTTGCTTCGAAAGGGGACAATAACGTAACTAAACTAAACAATACCAAAATGAATCAAATGCTTTAATAGAGCCAAACTCGCCATTGGCTCACAAACACATTGAAATCATTAAAACGGCCACCATCTTGAAACGGTATGAAAAAATATTCTGACATATATGTCGTTTTTCAGGACTTCAAGTAACCTCTGTGCCAAATTCGAAGAAAATCCGGCAAAGCATTTTTTGGTGACTTGCCTAACAACCAAATTCACAGACAAACGAAATGCTAAAGGCAGTTGAAATAGACATCCCTACAATTGGTCAATTGGTCTATCATAACTTTAACAGTAGCAAAAGCATCTGAACATGGAAGAAGTATCTTGACGAAATAATAACATTAGCATTTATCACAACAATATAAAAATCGTAATAAATACACAAAAAAATTTCCACAAACATCAGATAATTTTATTCTAATTTCAATAAGATGGACAGTTTTGTAGAATCCCTGAAAAAACTTTCACGGAAAGAGAAAATTAGACAGAACGAAACAGGAAAAAAAATAACTGTAAGCATGAAAAATTATAATTTTCTCTCTCTCTTTTGAATCCGAATTAATTACACAAATATTTACTTTCGTCAGTATTAATTGACTATTAAATATTTGCTCTATCCTTATTTATAAAATTAATGTTTGTTTTTATCGTATTATTAATATTAAATTTTTGATTTTATCAGTATTTACAAAAACCTTTACCAAAATAATTCAAATGTTTTTCATGATGCCAAAATTGCCAATGACTCGCGAAAACGTTGATATCAGTTAACTCGCTTGAAACGAATTCAAAAAATAAAAATCCTTACATATACATCGCTCTTTGTTCCATCAAGATACATTTCTGCCAAATTTAAAGAAAATCGATCAACGAGTTTGGCCGTGATTGCGTAACAAACAAATTTAAAAACAGACAAAATGCTGAAAGGCTGAGTTAAAACGGAGACTTCGCATTTTAAAATGCTTTTTGATTTTCATTTTTTGAAGAAACATGGGAAAATTGCTGTAAAAATTCTCTTTTGTTTTAAATATGGTTTATAGCTAAAAAACAGTTTATTACCAACTGACAGCACTTGGCTGTATTTGAGAAAAAATGTCTTTGATAAAATTCTATAATATCAAACAAAGGTGAATTTTAATAAATAATAATACGGATAAGGAATTTTCTTCAGCATTTTAGAATAAAATATGGTATTCTCAAGCATACAAACGAAACTAAAAAGTTGAAGTTGTTTCAATATCAATGAACAATCACAGCTGAATTCACTTTCTTTTTCCTGTATTGAATTTACACTGAATTTGTATGCTTTTAATATATTTTTGAGAATAATTTGTTAAATGTTATTTGGGATAGATTAACCCTTTCGACCCGACTTTTACATGATTAAAATTATGAATAGTAGTTTAAAAACTATGAATAGTAGTAAAAAATTGAAACTATGAATAGTAGTTTATTTTAACGATGACATACTAAAAGAAGTATACTATGAGTTTAAAGTTTTTCACTTCTCCCATTTCCTGGAAATATCCGAATAGTATAGTCTTCTGGGAAAATTCCAGTAAAACATATGTAAAACTCTCTTTCCTGCCACATGATTAGAATGTCAGGGAAACAAATTTACAACTTCGTAACAATAATCTTGTAGTAATTTGATCACTGATGGAATATATTGTCCCACTGTTAAATACGATTTGGACATTATATCTATAAAAAGAATTTATTCAAATTTTTCAAATCTGATATTAAAAAAGATAAATAATTGCTTAATAAGAACAATCCTTAATAATATAATAAATGCGAAAGTGTGTCTGTCTGTCTGTCTGTCTGTCTGTTTGTTAAGCTTTCATGACCAAACCACAAAACCGATTTCGATGAAAATTGGCAGAGTTGTAGCTTGAAACCCAAGAACGGACATAGGCTATGTGAAATCACGTTAAATTAATTATTTTTGACTACAGATTAAAAATAGTTAACAAAGAAAGCCCATTGACTCCGCGATTCGCGATGAAGATTTTTATTTTTCAACTAGCTGTTACCCGCGAATTCGTGCGCGAAGAATTTGAATTATTCTTTTTTTTAATTCACGAACGTAAATGTTTTGTTGCATTTTGAAAGGGGAAAGGAAAAGTTCTGACAGTTCATAATACTTAATTGGACGGCTGACAGGAGTGTACTGTACATGTATGCTGATATAGTTATGTAAATTGTTTATCTATGATGATATACTTTTGTATACCACGTTATTTGCACGGATGTAGAGGTTGTGTGGGCTGTACACACGTGAACAGGCCACATATAGTTTCCCATGGGAAAAATATGGTTTTTCCAAATGTACGCCTGCCACTTTTAGTGTCTGGCCCTGAGCCTCGCAAATGATATTTTTACAGGGATTTGTTACCTTTTGAGCTGAGATGATAAATCCTTCGGTATTATCGAAAGGAGTGGAATTGAAACACTCTCTCTTCTCCCTATATCAGTCATAACAGTAGCTTTCACGACGTTTGTACCTAGGTGTGTAATTTTTAACCGTGTGCCATTGCGGAGTCTCGGTATATCGAGGTTACGTATTAGGAGTACTGGCACACCGACTATCATTCTAGGCTTGTCGGAAGGTGCCCCTGACAATTCTAAGATCCTGAAGAGCTCTACAGAATATGATGCTCCTTGTTAATGCCCATTACCGTATCTACAGAAGGATATTCTGTAATATCTCACTGTGAAAATTAAACAAAACATCGAGAGAATAATTCACTAACGTCATTGGATCACTGTGTAACCTTATTAAAAGCTGTAAATGCTACCACAACAGGAAACCGGAATTGTAAAGTCCCCTTTCTTGTTTATGGTCAAAGAAAGCAATATTTTCTTTTATTAATTTTAACACTGGCAAAATCCCGTGCGCGAAACAGTAATTTGGCTTGAATTTATTTCTATAAGAATAAAAAGTATTGTTTGAAATTACGTTAAAAAATATTTTTAAACTTTTATAGCAATCGGAGAAAATATTTCATCGCAATGGCATTAATAGCATTAAAAAGATCATTTTCTGGTCTTTAAAATGGCATAAAAATAATTGTTGTCTAATAAAGATTTCAGAAGTTATTGGCAAAAAACGTCTAAGCATTAGGCTTAAAAGCGGCTAATGTTCGTTATTTAATTAAATATCTTAAGAACTAATTAACTCTGAAAGTTGAAAATAGCACCTTTGACCTAGAAATATGCTCTAGAATGTCGTGTGTGAATTTCATATCGCTACCGTTCACCGTTTAGGAAGAGTTCTTGTGACCGACAGACCGACAGACAGAGAGACTGATACATGTAAATTCTGCCTTATTTTATGGATACTTATAAACGTAAGAAAAATTTTCAGAAATAAAGGTATATTAGTTGAAAGTCTAACCATTTTCTAGCAACTGAGTAGCTATAAATTTGCATTATTTCAAAATCGTCTGCACGTAAAATTTAAAAAAATAATAAAAATGGAATGTAAAATGTCACAGAAATAAAATTGGTATCATTGAAAAGGTAACATTTTTGTCTTTAAGATGGTATAAAAATAATTTGTATCGGACAATTTGATCGGAAGTTACAGCGGAAAAAAGGATTAAGTGATAGTTGATTTTAAAAATAATTTATTCCACATGTTTTCGCATTCCTAAAGGATCACGTGACAGCTGATTGAAAAATAAAAATTTTCATCGAGAATCGCGGAGTCAGTGGGCTTTCTTTGTTAACTAATTTTAATCTGTAGTCAAAAATAATTAATTTAACGTGATTTCACCTAGCCTATATCCGTTCTTGGGTTTGAAGCTACAACTCTGCCAATTTTCATCCAAATCGGTTTTGTGGTTTGGTCGTGAAAGCTTAACAAACAGACAGACAGACAGACAGAAAGACAGACAGACACACTTTCGCATTTATTATATTATTAAGGATTAAGGATAAACTGTCACGTGATCCTTCAGGAATGCGAAAACATGTGGAATAAATTATTTTTAAAATCAACTGTAACGTAATCCTTTTTGCCGCTGTAACTTCGGAACAAATAGTCCGATAAAAATTATTCTTATACTATCTTAAAGTTAAAAATTTTAACTTTTCAATGCTATTAATTTTTTTCTGTGACATTTTTCCTTCAATTTTTATTCATTTTTTAAAGTTTAATTATTTTTTGCGTGCAGACGATTTTGAAATAACGCAAATTTATACCTACTTCGCTGCTAGGAAACGGTTAGACTTTCAACTAATTTATCTTTATTTCTGAAAATCTTGCTTATGTTTATAAATATCTATAAAACAAGGCAGAAATTACATGTATCTGTCTGTCTGTCGGTCGATTGGTCGGTCACAAGAACTCCTCCTAAACGGTGAACGTTAGTGACATGAAATTTACACACAAGGTGCTATTATCAACTTTCAGAGTTAATTAGTTCCTAAGATATTTAATTAAATAACGAACATTAGCCGCTTTTAAGCCTATTGCTTAGACGTTTTTTGCCAATAACTTCTGAAATCTTTATTAGACAACAATTATTTTTATGCCATTTTAAAGATCAGAAAATGATCTTTTTAATGCTATTAATTACATTGTGATGAAATGTTTTCTCTGATTGTTATTAAGGTTTAAAAATATTTTTGTACAGTAATTTCTAACAAGTCTTTTTATTCTTATAGAAATAAATTCAAGCCAATTTACTGTTTCGCGCACGGGCTTTTGCCAGTGTTAAAGTTAATATAAGAAAATATTGCTTTCTTTGACCATTAACAACAAAGGAGGCTTTACACTTCCGGTTTCCTGTTGTCGTAGCATTTGCAGCTTTTAATGCGGTTACACAGTGATCCAATGACGTTAGTGAATTATTCTCTCGATGTTTTGTTTAACTTTCACAGTGAGGTATTACAGAATATCCATCGGTAGATACGGTAATGGGCATTAACAAGGAACATCATATACTGTAGAGCTCTTCAAGATCTTAGAATTGTAAGGGCACCTTCCGACAAGCCAAAAATAAATGCCGGTGTGCCAGTACTACTAATACGCAACCTCGATATACCGAGACTGCGCAATGGCACACGGTCGCAAATTACACACCTAGGTACAAACGTCGTGAAAGCTACTGTTATGACTAATATAGGGAAAAGAGAGAGTGTTTTAATTCCACGCCTTCCGATAACACCGAAGGATTTATCATCTCAGTTGAAAAGGTAACAAATCCCTTTAAAAATATCATTTGCGAGGCTCAGGGCACACTGAACTCAGGGCACACACTCATACACTGAAAGTGGCAGGCGTACATTTGGAAAAACCATATTTTTCGCATGGGCTACTACATGTGGCGTGTTCACGTGTGTCCAGCACACACAACCTCTACATCCGTGCAAATAACGTGGTATACAAAAGTATATAAGCATAGATAAACAATTTACATATCTATATCAGCACACATGTACAGTACACTCCTGCCAGCCGTCCAAATAAGTATTATCAACGGTCAGAACTTTTACTTTCCCCTTTCAAAATGCAACAAAACATTTACATTCGTGAATTAAAAAGAAAAAATAATTCAATTTCTTCGAGCACGAAGTCGCGGGTTACAGCTAGTCCTTCATAATATAATAAATGCGAAAGTGTGTCTGTCTGTCTGTTTGTTAAGCTTTCACGACCAAACCACAAAACCGATTTGGAAGAAAATTGGCAGAGTTGTAGCTTGAAACCCAAGAACGGACATAGGGTAGATGAAATCACTATAAATTAATTATTTTTGACTACAGATTAAAATTAGTTAACAAAGAAAGCTCCTATTAATGTTTATACAATTTTTTTCCAGCAAGGTCCACTGGTATACAGCTGTCAGTCCCGGAGATTATGGACCCTGAGTCCACGCGCTCCGTTGAACCCCAATCATCCCTGGTGTGTAACAAAGAAAGCCCATTGAATTCGCGATTCGCGATGAAGATTATTTTATTTTTCAATCAACTGTCACGTGATCCTTCAGGAATGCGAAAACATGTGGAATAAATTATTTTTAAAATCAACTATCACGTAATCCTTCTTTCCGCTGTAACTTCGGAATACATTGTCCGATAAAAATTATTTTCATACCATCTTAAAGTCCAAACTTTCACCATTTCAGTGATACCAATTTTATTTCTGTGATATTTTTCCTTCAATTTTTATTCATTTTTTAAATTTTAATAATTTTTTATATGCAGACGATTTTGAAATAACACAAATTTATAGCTACTCCATTCCTAGACAACGATTAGACTTTGAACTAATTTACTTTTATTTCTGAAAATTTTGCTGATGTTTATAAATATCTATAAAACAAGGTGAAAATTACATATATCTGTCTGTCTGTCGGTAACAAGAACTCCTCCTAAACGGTGAACGGTACCGACATGAAATTTACACACGACATTCTAGAGCATATTTCTAGGTGGTCAAAGGTGCTATTTTTAACTTTCAGAGTTAATTAGTTCTTAAGGTATTTAATTAAATAACTAAAATTAGCCGCTTTTTAGCCTAATGCCTAGACGTTTTTTGCCAACAGCGTATGAAATATTTATTAGACAACAATTATTTTATGCCATTTTAAAGACCAGAAAATGATCTTTTTAATGCTATTAATTCCATTGCGATGAAGGTTTTTCTCTGACTGTTATTAAGGATTAAAAATACTTTTGTAACGTAATTTCTAACAAGAATTTTTAATTTTATAGAAATAAATTCAAGCTAAATTACTGTTTCGCGCGCGGGCTTTTGCCAGTCTTAAAGTTAATATACGAAAATATTGCTTTCTTTGACCATATACAACAAAGGAGACTTTACACTTCCGGTTTCCTGTTGTCGTAGCATTTACAGCTTTTAATAATATTACACAGTGATCTAATGACGTTAGTGAATTATTCTCTCGATGTTTTGTTTAATTTTCACAGTGGGGTATTACAGAATATCCTTCTGTAGATACGGTAATGAGCATTAACAAGGAGCATCATATCCTGTAGAGCTCTTCAACATCTTAAAATTGTCACGGGCACCTTCCGACAAGCCGAGATTGAATGTCGGTGTGCCAGTACTACTAATACGTAACCTCGATAAGTCGAGACTCCGCAATGGCACACGGTTACGAATTACACACCTTATGTCACCATTGAAAAGATTAGGGTAGGGTTGCCGAATTTGGACTACCTGGACATTGTTTACTGCACTTTGATAGAGAAATAATTTTAACTAAAAATAAATAGTTGACTTTTTTGTAGCTTATTTATCATCAGAACGGTGCAATTAACTTTTTTATGAAATGCGCTTTAAATTAGTAAGACGGCAAATTAAAAATTTAGCACTTCCCTTAAAGTAAAAAAAAAAGAAAATTTCTTTGGAAGTAGAATAACACTCGATGTAATTAATGAACCGGCGACCAGTTTAATTAATCTATCAATAGAATTCCGAATATATATAAAGCGAGTGTCGATTATAAGACTTTATTTCCTTGACAAAAACGTCGTCTCATATTCTCGCAGATACAAATTTTAGCAAAAGCATTTCTTCACAAAACGCCTGTTAAAGATATTTATAAGGAAATAAAGTGTGAATATGCATTTATAATAAAACAGTGTAATTAAGCATTGTTATTAAAAAATGTATTATAATTATCTTTTAAATAAAATATTACATTAAAATTACAATGTTCTCTTTCGTTATTTCTAGAAATTAATAATATCAGCAGATACAGAATATAATTAATAGAAAAAGACAAAAAAGTTTAAAATAATCTAAAAACTTATAAGTTTTTATTTAACTTCAAAAAACAGATTCGGCGTTTGGAGCTGTCATCCCCGTAAGGCGGCGAAAACGCTTTCGTAAAATAACACGTGTGAACACCGACATTTGTTACAATGGGAGCATGTGACGATTTGACATTCAAACCGGAGCTCCTTCATTGGCGAAGCAGGGTACGCGAGCGGCGAGAAACGGGTTAAAAACTTTGTCGCGTCAGTGTTAATAGCGCCATTAAAGAACACGGGATCACACGTCGCGTCACACTTGCAGCTTTCGGCGTAACCGCATCGTGTGTTTGTAGCTTAAATGGTCGCCATGTATCTCACGGATTTAAATATATTCTATCATATGTTCAGCCTATTCTGATATATTTTTCTTTATAACTGTAATAATTAGTCCTAATAGAATGTCGATGAGTATTCCGCAAGAAAAGTTCAAATTGTAATGTGTTAAAGACGACTTATAGGTGCAATCCGCGTGCATAATGTTAGATATTGTGACTAAAGGAAGGTTTTCTTATGCGATTCTATTTGAAATAGGAACAAACAGAACCAGTCAGAAAAGCACATTTATTAAACCTACATGAATGAATTCGAAATAGGAATGGACATATCCAATGCACACGTGCTGATATATTTGCAGTTTAGCCAAGTTATCAAGGAAAACTTATATGGATAATAATTTCGTGTGTGACTGCCTTGATTGCAACGGACGAGCCACAGTACGTTTGTACCATTAGTGCTTCCTTAAAAGACACATGTCAGACCTCAGAGAATTTTTTCTAGTAGGGATATTTTATACCCATGGCCTCACGAGGGACATTTGACATCTGTTAGATTGCAAATATTGCATCGACATCTTTTTTCGGTTTTGTCAGTATTTTTAATTAATTTAATTCTTCGCCACTAAAGTTTCTTTCTTCTCTTGTGGCATCCTTAACAATTTTTGAATTTCACACAATAATTTTAACCGTTTCTTTAATTATCTAAATTTTTCTTAATTATTTACTTTGTTTTCGATTTAAATAGTAATTGTCTTAACTTTTGTTGTTGTTTCCATTAAGGTTTCAACTTTATTAATTTTTAAATTCAAATTTTGCAACGGGATTATTTCTTCGCCATCTTGTTTTCGCGTAAGAATTTGGCGTAATCAGGTTTTGGGCGTCTGTATCTGGAATCGTTTTCCGTTACGATTTAAACTTCTTTTGTGATGGGCTGGGCAAGTGGTTGGTGTTTTTCCAGCTGCGGGCCCCAGGGCCGGTTGGGCCTCTGGGGTCTTGCCTCTGCTTTAATTTTTCCGTTAATAATTTTTGAATCTGAAGCTGAAGATATTTTTTGTTCTTGGTTAGTATTCCTTGAAGGAAATAGTATGAGAAACCACAGTGATGAATAATCTAAAAATGAAATGAAGTTTTTTTCTACAGTACTATTCCAAAACAATCTGTGAATTAAAATGCTGTGAGTGAAAGAAAGCAGTGCTTGCTTATTCATTTTTAAAAAAAACTGCTACGTGGTGGCATGAACGCTGGTCTTCATCAATGTTACAGAGTTATAAATGATCATCACCTTTTACAAGATCTGCAATATGTGTAATACCTTCAGCATTTTTCTTCTTCGTCGTAATAATGTGTACTGCTAATTATGGAGATTATTATCATCCTTTAAGCTGCAATTTCTGCTGGACGTCTTTTTCCCATCTTCAGCTTTTCCAAATTTCTGAATGAGTGATACAAGTCTAAAAAAATGGCTGATGAAAATGCGAAAGTGTGCAAGTAACATACTTCAAATATCATTTTTGAGAGAATGTAAGTCAAATTCATTTGAGATATAGTATTCATCAATTCAAGACGTGTTTGTTATGTGGCACAGAATAATGATCATTACATCTCTATCGAATTTAGGTTGTTTTTTTATTTCGTGTTCTAAGTTGTGATTCTTAGGCCTGCAGTGCTAATGCGTAGCTACAATTTTTATTTTTGTTTTGTTTAATACATGTTCATTCCTGTGCATCAATTTTTACACATATAATTAATTTTTGTGGCAGTAAATAATTTCAATATTAATAATTGTTAAATAAAAAATTATTTAAAATTTTTAAAAACTTGGTTTTTCTTTAATTGAAATAGCGCAATGTACTACCACTGTTTGCAAAATGATTTAATTTAGTAGCTAGGCTTTTCAGGTCTGCAAAGGTAGGTGGTTTATGAGTATTGCTAGAATAGCTAATCATTGAGTTATATTTTTTCAGTACCCAAAATTGATTTGATAATCGATATCCATATATATATATATATATATATATATATATATATTAAATAGACTAAATTTTAACATTGGGTACCTACTTTGCTTTAGCATTTATAGTAATCCTAGCTATCTCATCCAATAACATCGAACTGCCACTGCATTTCCAGAATCTTGCAACAATAATACTTCAGCCCAATTTTAGGTTGATGCATCTGTATTGCGATATCTGCATTGTAGCGGATAGAAGAAATCCTGAATACCTACTGTAATGTGTCTGTGATTTATCCGTAATGCGCATTAATATGTTACTAAAGTCACATTCAAAGCTGTTATCTGCTATCCTTGATTTGTGTGTCTCATACGTTGCTGGTGCTAGTTGCGTTTCCAGAAACATCTTCTTGCGCAAAAATTGTGTTTCTTATCCCGATGGAATAACATGTTAATTTTTTCTGGTCCTTTTGGACATCTTTTATATGCTTATTGACATTTCATACATTAAATATAAAACTTCCATCTATGATACCTTAAAACTAAAAATCGTTCCGTCTATTATTTGCATACTCTGTAGAATGTGTGCAAAATTCTTTATAGTATAATTTTACGTTTTTCTTCTGTTTCTATGTAAACAAACTAGTAGTCGAATAAATATATTTTGTCTATTTAATCAATGCACTTTAAGTAGAAAATAAAAAATATTAGTTTATACATCAATTAATTAAAACATGAATTTAATTAACAATTGTGTTATATCTTTGATGGGTTGCCAATACAGATGAAGTTTATTGCTTCAATACGCGTCTACAATAGTAGTAATGTTGCATGGGAGTATTTAAAATGCGTATCTTATGTCTCTCCCTTTGAATCATAAAATTCAAAAACATAGGTAAGTGTCTTTTTCTTTAATTCTAAAATTATGTGTACGTTCGAAAACTACCACGTTTGCATTTTATTGTATTTAAATAAATCAGTTATGATAAAATTTTGCAAAACTTCAGTGGATTTCACTTCTATTTGCAAATTCTGCATAGTTAATATCATGTATTATAGTGATACTCTTATTTAACTCTATAAAACAATAACTTCAAATATCATAATTAAAATTTCTTTGAAATCGAGAATGAGAATATTTAATTCATTGACTTGATCAAATCACTTGATTGATTTAAATGTGCAGTTTTTTTCCAGCTAATTAAAGAATTAAAAAGCATATCAAGTTTATAATAAATAAATTTTAAACATCTTATAAAAACAAATCCGAAACTACGCAGCACTTTATCATGATTTACAGTT